>VWPU01016070.1:0-287878 GCA_013398955.1 Callaeas wilsoni
TGCTTTCAAACCAGCACACTTACACACACAGAGAAGAAGAAGAAAAGGTCTTGAATATGAAATGAGATTGGTGAATCTTCTTACTTCACACTGAATCTAGGACTATTCCAACTGCATACTCCTTTGGATTTATCTAGATTTGCCACACTGAAAGGAAACATAACATTTTGCAAAGTGGGCGTTGAAGCCGATTGGAACCTAATGATGTATAGTGACAATAATTGGTTGCAAAATAAATTCTGTGAAGAAGACTATTGTATTAAATGACACAGAAATAACAGCTTTAGCATTCTTTCTCCCTAGAGATTTTGGGACAAAGAAGGTGTGCATGCAGAACAACACTAACTGTACCATAGAGAAGAGTGCTGAGCCAGATGGGTATCCCTATGTTAAGCAATGCCAGAAGCCACCAGGGAAGGGAAGAAAGACAAATTGAATGACTATAGTTGAAAGTCTGTAGCTCCAAAACATCAAAACACCTCATTAACATTCCTTCCCCTGAACTGTCTATAGCACTTTTTCCCCCTCTCTTTTTTCCCACAGCAGCTGACAGATCTATCCTTGGTTCCCAAATTTACTTTTAATAATATAACATAGAGACACTCAACAAAAGTATTTCTTGCAATACTGCACAGAAAAAAATCTCTCATATTTATTTTTAAATTCACTTGTAATGGCTAATAAATTCTTCAAGAGAGAAGGAAATACATGAATGCAAGGACAGCAGATTTTGAATTTCGAATTATTAGGAAGATATGACAAACATATTTCTCTGTCATGGTTTCAGCCTACAATTTTAAGCAATCTAAAGGCAGAAAATAAAATAAAATAAAATAAAATAAAATAAAATAAAATAAAATAAAATAAAATAAAATAAATCCTCTCTAGAGAGGAAAAGGACACAACTTACAAGTTGGTTGATTGAATGAGTTTAGAAGTCATGACCCATAACCATGTGAGGACACCTACCTGCAAATAAGTAAAGTTAAGCAAAGAGAGACATCAAATGCATTGTGTCCATCCAAGTTCTACTTTTATTCCTCTAGGTATTTTAGTTTTTTTCAGATTATTAAAGAAAAGGAGGAACAAACTAAAGAAAGGGAAGATAAGGAAGAGGGGGAAGATAAGGAAGATGGATGGATGGATGGATGGATGGATGGATGGATGGATGGATGGATGGAGTGAGTTCTGGTAAACTCTAATGTATTTGTGAGCCTTTTCTGAACAACTTCCCTTGAAAACTTCCCTTTGGAAATCCACTTTCAACAGCCAAAACAAAGGGAATTCAGATTGAAGAGGTTTCTGATCTGTAGTTTCTGTTCTATATACAAACATTAAATACAAGGTTTTTCAAAACCAAGAACTAGGGCAAACACTAAGTTGCAGTTAAAGTACAAGGTAGCCAATTGGTTTTTTTAAAGTTAGCAACATGAGGAATATTTAATGTTCTTTCTCCATACAGGTTAAAGATGATAAAGGTTCTTAGAACAGTTTACTGGAGTGATAGTGGGAGCTGTTTATGTTCAACTCAGAAAAGCAGGAATTTAAGCTGAAATGAAGAGTTAATTTCAGCGACATTGCAGTGACATTGACAAATTATTTTATGCTTGTCACTATGGTGGCAGTTGAAGAAGTGCTTCCATTTTTTTTTAAACTGTAAATTATAGATAATGAAAGACCATGACTTTTATCTTAATCCTCAATTATTGCATATATAAAAAGGCCACCACTGAGTGCCTATATCCTGTTAAATTTGATCTGGATCTTATCCCCTCAATGTAGGCAGTTGGTTTCTGTGCCCATTTTAAAAGTCTCCTACTCTGTGACTATTCTCCCACAAGAATAGCAATTATGCATTTGATTTTAATAACTGGTATAAACCCATAAGTCTCAACGTACTTACAAACAGTTATATAGGATTTTTTAACTTCTTGTATGTGGGCTGAATAGAAGTATTTGAAAATCATTACTGCTCAGGAACACAAACTCATGCATTTTGTGTCCTCAAAGGAGAAAGAAACAGCCAGGGGCAAACCTCACTTCTTTGATAGGATAAAGTTCATCGGCAGCAGAGTTAGCATGTAGATAAGCTATCTATAGGTGTATAGTGAGGACATGAACTTCCTAGTGCGATGTTGAGAGTCATTCTTCAAGCGCTGTCTGCTTCCAAAGACCTGGTTTGTGGCAGTGGCTAAGGCAAAGCTAATAACAGTGCTGCAGGAATCCTCAAATCCTTCTTCCCCCGCAGGTATTTGGAATGTTAACTCAATCAGAAATATTAGTCGCAAAAGTAGCTCTACCACTTAAGCCAGAGAATATGTTATTTTCTGTTTCTCCTGCTTTGTGCTGAAATAGTAACACACAGGAGGGACTATCCCACATTCAGCTTCAGGAAAGAGAGTTTCACAGAATAAGATAGCACTGACCAAAGTAGAAGCAGCCTTACTTTTCACTATCGGAGAAGGTTTGTGTTGATTTCAAGCTTAAAAGCTGCTATCCAGTATCTAATTTATGGTATTTTGTTCTCAAGAAAGACTCAGCACCACTACTGAAGTAGTAATTGGCATACCTTTCCACTCTATAACTACTTCAAAGGGAAATATTTTGTCTTTAGTGCAGACTTTTCATATGAGGTATAACAAGGGTTAACACTTTTTTTTCTGTAAAATGGACTATATTAATATGTCAATCTTTAATTTGTGAGATTAGCAATAAATGGATAAATAAAAAATAAAGTGTTGCATCTTGTATGGTCTGATTGCCTTCAGCATGATAGGTCATGGAAAGAGACGATGAGGGTGGAAACAATTGAAGAGATAACTTAAGGGAGCACATTAAGCAGGGAGATGGAGTTTTCTGTAAGAAATGTAGGGGAAAACAGAAAAAGAAAAAATGTAAGGAAAATACAGCAGAAGAGGATCAAGGAGCAGGAGAAGAGCAAATGAAAGGAAAAGCAGAGAAAATGACCACTTAGGAAATAAAAAGGCAGACTGTCTAGAATAAAGCAATGTAGAAACAATTACTGAATGTTTTACTCTTTCAGATATGCTATTCTATTTGATTTCTTAGAAGAAATTCACACTTTGGTTGTCTTAATAGAACAAAAAAAGCATCAAAACCTACACTCTCCTTTATACAGCACATCTGTAAGATGATTCAAGACTGCTTTCCTCCACATCCTGTAAACTGGAAGAAAATAACCTGGATATTTTCTCTGATAAATAAACAGTATTTACAAAAAAACCACAACACAAGTACTTTAGCAGTGTTTTCACTTGTGCTCTGGAACTCTTGCCTATCCTTCTGTAATGCATCCAAACATTATCCTCATTTCTACATCATCAGTAGCCATTTTACTTTTAGCTTTCATTTTTTTTTCTTTTTTTTTTTAACTTAAAATCTGAACTGAGAGGCTTTTAATACTTCCTACTTAGTTTCTTTAAATAAAAAATAATGTTAAAAGTGATGCATCAGTGACATGCATTAATCATGACTAAAAGCTGTGACCACGGCTACATGAATAAAACAAATATGTTAAGGGTTTCTCTCATGTCCCTTCTTCTTCTTCCTGCAGTCTGGATGACTGACTTTTTTTTTTCTTCTTTACTCTAAAGAGGTCACTTGGGGTTCAATTGTGTTAAAGACATCAGTATTTCTCACAAGCTCATACCAGAACTCATTGTTTCTTTGGCTTAGCTTCTACTAAAAGAAGTTATTTTTCTCCCTATTTTCACTTGCATAGGTTGTAATAAAAGATCCTTGAATAAGTGACAAAAAGAAGGCAGGAACGGGAAATAAACAGTAGTATATCACACCACTGCCCCATGATGCAGGTATAAGTAATGATATTCTATTTCAGTACATGCTGTTAACTTCAACACAACTATGGGAATGTGAGTTTCTTTCTACATTCCTGGAAATTAGAATAAATCTAATCCCTCCCTATGCTTCAACTCAATCCCCTGCCTATGCAGGAGCAAATAACATTTAGGTAAGTTTAACATTGTTGCAAAAAAGACTGTTGCTTATATTGATTTCAGAAATAAAATTTGCCAGAATCAGAAATGCAGTATTGAAAAACACTACAATTTTTTGCCATGTAGCCGTATTTCTCAACAGCCAAATTTGATCACCTCAAAAGGATGGGGAACATACAGGCATATACTGTCTTACCTCAAAACAATGAAAAACTGGGTAAAGAATGTAATTCCCAGGCCTCTGAATTATATTGAAATTAGGTATTCAGTAAAAAGAATAGTAGAAAAATGAATCTGAATTTCCTTATATCTGGGGAATATTATTAGTTTCTTAGTGAAAAATATTAAGGTTTTAGTCACCGTACTGGTTGAGGGAAGAATGATCCTCAAAAGGGACTGCCTTTCCAGTTCAATCTCAGGACACTTACTTGGAACCTATTAGTTTCAGACTCTACCTAACCTGACAGTCAGTACAATTGAGTATCCTTCTCATCCAAGTGATGGAGCAAATTTTTGACCAAAACAAAACCAAAAATAAAAAGCAAAATGTCATGTGTTTGCATATAAATGGATAAAGATTTTATTCTCTACTTCCCATCAGCAAGCAATGTCCAGCCACTTTCTGGGAAGCAGGACTTCAGTAAGCATAGCAGTGCTCTGGAAGTCCAACATTTTAAGTAATGAATGCCCTCACTTCCTCCTCCTTTTTCTTTGCTTTTATATCTGAGCTGACATCATATAGTATGGAATATTTCTTTGGTCAGTTTGGGTCAGCTGGCCTGGTTATGTTCCCCCTCAAGATTTTGCCCAGTCCCAGCCTTCTGACAGGGGTGCAGAATGTTGAGAGACAGCACTGATGCTGTGCTAGCGCTGCTCAACAATGCCCAAAACATTGGTGTGTTATCAGCACCTTTATGACAGCTGACCACAGCTACCAATGCAAAGCACAGCACTCTCAGGGCTGCTGTGGGGAAATGAACTCCAGCTCAGCCAGACCCAATACACCTACTCTGCAGAGTTGAAAGGGTACTTCAAGGGTTTCTTAAACTGACCCTAACCTTAGCAAAACTGACTTGTAGAGGGAAACGAAGCAAGTCCGACTAGATGTCTGACTAGATTTTACGATGATGGTTGGACTGAATTATTGGAAGGATACAGGAGAAAAAGTGGAAAGGAGTAAAATCAAAAATGCTGAAAGACAATAAGTAGGGCTAATATAATGCTCAGTAAATGAGTTCAGGGTTACTATAACAGCAATATCCTGCAATGACTTCAGAAGAGCAAGGCTGCTGTAAGGAAGTCTAGAGAACAGATGTTGTCATAGTTAATGTAGGCAATAATAAAAGCTTGCACAAATGTTTTGACTGCGTGCACAGTTGGACTGACAAGGTTTGAGAGAAACCCAGTGAAAGCATCCCCCTGGAGACAGCAGGAGTTTAAGCTTGACATTAGAGAAGTAATTTGGAGAACATTGATGTTTCTGCCTAAGATGCAAAACGAATTAGTGAAATGTTTTGAAAGAGAAGATCAAGAGATTAATTTTGGCCATAATGAATTTAAAATAACAACTGGATGCAGTTGTTTGTGAAAAGCAGACCAAGATCCTTGCCTGGATGAAAGCAATAGATCTTCCACAGAAAAACACATTTTCAAGTAATTTAAATATCATCCTGATACATACTCGAAAACTAGTGAGCTGTATTTTTCCTATAGCCTGGAGGTCGAAACAGCAGTCAAGAGGTCATGAACAACAAAAAAAATTAATTGCAAGGTGTTGATAGAATAAGGAAGTCAATGTTATCAGAACAAGTAAATATATCACTTCTGGAACATTTATTTACACCCAGCTGGAATTATATGCAAGAGATTCACTAATTAATTCCCCCCAACCATCTCAAATGTCCAGCTGTAGCCTGCAATATATCTAATATGATATTTTAAATTTATACAAGTTTACAGGTCTAAAAGGTCTGCATCTCTTCTATAAGAGAAGAATATCTCCTTTTAATCATATTTTTCTTCTTCTCCCTCCCACTTCCACACTTTACTGGGAGGCAGTTTATCTGTTGAAATACATTGAAAGTTTATATCTAAAATAAATATTCATAATGAAAGATTTTAATAAACTGCAACAGACATTTTTATGGTGCCACTAAAAAAACAAGTGAATTTAATTAAAAAAGGAGATGAAAGAATGTGAATTGACATAAGCTTGTTTCATACAGAGTGCCATAATAGATCCAAGAGCCACCAGAGATCAAGGAAAGAGAGGGACGGGAATGGAAAGTAATTTTGCTGGAGGGAATCTCTCTTGCTGGAATTTTAGTGAATAGGGAGAAAACCAGAAATAATAATAAGAAAAGGTTCAAGAGCCTCCATAGTAGATAAACTGCATAGATAAACCAGAGATTTTTATTTTTTGAGGAATACTGGCCTCCATATATTTGAAACTACCTCCAGTTTCTCAAATTTTATGATTGCTTTAAAATCCAGATCATAAAAACAGAATCCTCCCATGGTTCATGGATTTTCAGTCTTTCTCTTTTCCATCTCTCTCACATAGAGAAAAAAGCAGAGCATCTGGTTCTGCAGTTTGGAGTTGTGCCCTTGGCTCTTGATAAATTAACATATGATCAAACCCATTTGCACGTGTGCAAACTGGTAGTCTCTAGCCAATGTTTTTTTTTGTTTGCTTGTTTTTTTGTTTTTTGGGTTTTTTTAAATTCTGCTAGATATAGCTAAACCTTGAAAAATCAAGCTCAAAACTAAAGCAAAACCAAACTGTTTAAATATTGACTCATCCTATGTGTATTGAACACTTTTAAATTTATTTATTTGACTATTTGCATTTCTTGAAACCTAAAAATTTTCATAAAGGAACATTGTACATTAATAATACTTTCTTGTCTTCACAACCAAAAGATGTGAACATTAAGGGTATTAACCTTCTCAGCCACTGAAGAGAGAACGTTTGAAAGAAATAGTTAAGCAAAACTCACACAGACTTTATCCTCCTTCACATATTTTCCTAGAATAACTGATAAACACCACGTATTTGCCATACACTTCTCAGATCTATGAAAATATGACTCTGTAACCAAAACAATATTTTCTTTAATGCCAAAACAATGCCTCACAAAGACACTGATATTTTTGCTTGAAATCAAAGACCAAGAGGTGATTTGGATATCCCGAGGCAAAGTTAAGGATCATTAGCATTGACAAAACGAAAAGTTAACTGTTATCATAATCAAATATCAGGAAGATTATGGCTGTTAGCAACGTCTCTGTTTAAGGTGTTTCTTGAAAATATTTCTTTGATAAAAGACCTGCTTATATCACTTTCATTAATTTAATCTTTGTACTCAGTCTCTAGTGTATGTTCTTCACACAATAAATTAGTTATCTTTGCATTGATATATAAGGTCAATTTGTCTAAACATGTTGCAGAATGGGCCTCTCAAAGCATACTGATAATGAGTTCAATCCAAAAATTGATGTAATGTAAAGCAAAGATTTTTACCATCTCTCAATATTAGAACTCATAAACTCTGCTTATGAGACTAATAGAACTTATTTACTGTAGCAAATATAGAGTAATTGTTCTTTCTTCTTAGTTTAGGCATGCAAATGCTCAATCCATTTACAACAGTGTACTTGGGAAACAATCCTTCTGAGGACTGTTTATGCTGTGTCTATTTCTTTAGAAATGGTCAACTACTGAAGTATTTGATCCAGATAAATAATTCACAGTTTCCAAAAGTTCTAAATGTGTCTTTGTTTTCTATATTTCATCTGCTAAAACAGATTCCTAGCCAACCTAGTAGCTTCTTGTAAAATAAACTTAGAGAAGCAAAACCAATCATTTCAACCTGTTGCAAACATGAACTCCTTCCAACTAAGCTGTTCTTCATAAGACCACAGCAGTTGTCCTCAGATCTTTTCTATTCGGAGTGATTACAGTTTAACTGCCTGTCCTGTCTTCTCTAAACAACCTTGTTTTCAGATGAGTGCCACAGTCTCAACTGCATTGCTTGAAATAATGCACAGGATTAAAGGGGAACCAAGTCTATTTGAATAGTCAGGATAAAGCCAGATGGAGTTTAAGATCGGTGTAATTTATTAACAATAAAAGACATTTTATTTCCCTGACTTTTTTTTCGATTACACATACAGACTTATTGCAGCTATAGTAGTACAAGTGGTCTGCAGGATTTTTATGTACTTTTGTCCATGAACATTGAAGAAAATAGTTTTTCTATCAAACCAGAAGTCGTGATGTGTCAACTCCCTAGGGAAATATCTGAGTTTGCATATGAATATTGATGTGGTAGATGAGCTTCAAATGTTCTTTCCTACTACAGCTGCAGTCATTCAATCAGAAAGCAGTTGAGAGTATGAGATGGTGGGGGTCTGTTCCAACCTGTGAATAATGAACTTCAGACAGCTGAAGACATCTTCAAAGTGAACACATCAAATGATTTCTAGCCTACCATATGTTTGTATCTAGTCTTCAGTTAACAATAGCAAAATAATAACAATCTGAAGATGCTTACATATAATTTACAAAAATAAAAGAGCCAAATAATTTGTTAACTATAAAGAAAGATTTAATGGACAAAAATTTAGTCCTTTTACAGTAAAGGTTTCACTGACACAGATAATTCAGAGATTTTATGAGGGGTCTGGTAAAATAAAATTAGTTCCGCTATTTCTTATAAGACTATTAGTACTTTTAGAAATTAATAAAAATACAATAAAGTCATAAAACAAAAAAACAAAAAAACAACAAAAAAAAAAACCCAAAAAAAAAAGGCAAAACCCCACCTCTAATAAATCAGTTACTTTTCTGTCTCAGGATAGTAATTTTACGAAAGCAGAATCTATATTTGCCAAGAAAAGGATGCATATAGTGAATTACTTCACAGCACAACACATTGCAGGACAATAGTTCTGTAATATGATGTGTCCTTCGTGTTTGTAACTCCCTTGCAATCACACTTCTATGTATTTATCTCTCTCACCCTCATAAATCTTTCAGTTCCTCTCCAGCAGATTGCTCCTCGGCTGCCCCAGATGGACAAGTGACAGCATATGCTGTGGCTGTGTGTGCTGCTGCTGGCCAGCAAGCATGTGCGTGGTGATAGACTTAACAGCTGGCAACACAAAACTGGTAATTGCTGATCTCATAACACTTGCTGGAATTTAATTTTGTTCATGACCTTTAATCCTCTGTGAATTTGGCTCAAATTGATAACTACATGGAAAACTTCTTGAAGGAAGACCACGTGATTGTAACACTGCCTTGTTTCTAAAAGACATCCTCAGAAATATTTCAGAAGTAACCTCAGTGAAATGACAGCAGTTCAGAAAATTAAGGATCAAGGTCTGTTTAACATCTTTGTTGGCAACATGGACAGTGGATCAAGTACACCCTCAGCAAGTTCACAGACAACACCGAGATGTGTGGTGCAGCTGACATGCTGTAGAAAAGGAACAGCATCTAGAGGGACCTGGACAGGCTGGAGAGCTGCACCTGTGCAAACCTCATGAAGTTCAACAAAGCCATGTGCAGGGTCCTGCACATCGGTCACGGCAATCTCAGGAACACCAACGAGTTGGGGAGAGAAGTGATTGAGAGCAGCCCTGAGGAAGAGGACTTGGAGGTGATGGCAGATGAACAACCCGACATGAGCCAGCAGTGTGCACTCACAGCCCAGAAAGCTGATGGAATCCTGGGCTGCATCCAAAGCAGCGTGGCCTGCAGGTCATAGGAGGTGATTTTCCCCCTCTACTCTGCTCTGCTGAGACCCCACCTGGAGTGCTGCATATACTTCTGGAGCCCCCAAAATAAGAAGGACATGGAACTATTGAAGTTAGTCCAGAGGAAGAACACAAAATTGGTAAGAGGACTGGAACTGGGGCTTTTCAGCCTGGAGAAGAGAAGGTTGCGTGAAGACCCCATAGCAACCTTTCAGTATCTGAATGGGGCCTACACGGAAGCCAAAGAGAGATTCTTCATGAGAGACTGTAGTGATAGGTCAAGGAGTAATAGGTAAAAACTGAAAAAGGGAAAATTCAGTTTAAGTATTAGGAAGAAATTCTTTACTTTGAGGGTGGTGAGGTACCAGAACAGGTTGCTCTGGGAGGTCGTGAATTCCCCAGCCCTGAAAGCGTTCAAGGCCAGGTTGGGTAAGGCCTTGAGTGAGCTGGTCTAGTGGGATGCATCCCTACCCGTGGCATGGAGGTTGGGACTAGATGATCTTTAAGGTCCTTTCCAAACCTTAACATTCTGTGATTCTATAAGGTCACAGCAGTATTTTTAGTCAGAGGATGGACATTAACACCAACATTCAGTCTGAGGTGCAAGTCAAATTATTTTAGTCTTCTTTATTACAGAGCCTGAATAATCTTCTGGAAACTAATTACTAGCTATCGAAACTATAAAAACAACTGCAGGAAAAAGTGATCCTAAACATAGATAAGTGCGTGGAAAGATACACAAATACAAAAACAAATCAATGAAATTAGTAATGGTTTCAAATTAAAAATGTATTTTAATACTCTGGAAGGCCATCCCTCCTACATATAAGAAAATCCAAACAAATCCAGTGAAAGGAAGTCACCTGTAGTTGTTTAAATCTTCTAGATTTTAAGCTTTGAACTATTTTCTTTCTGAAGTACAGGGAAAGTCCAACAATTTTTTGTGATATATTACCTAAATCTGTAATGGCCTTTCTAAACATACACCGTTGGTATTTGTTTTAATCCAAAACTTGAAAGGCTTGTGTACCATCTCTCCATGATGAGAACTGGGATAGTGCAACCAAGAAGCAGAGAATACATTTTCTCTATGTTTCAAGATTTCAAAGCCTATTCAGAAACAAGACAACTTTGTTTCCTTGTATTCCATCTCATATCAGGATGAGTCAAAATGACTAGGTTCCCTTTGTCTGCCTTTATGAAGAATCATTTATGTCACTTTGTATTCATGAAGTAATTCAACAATGCATGTTTTTATCAGATGTATAAGAGGCATAGGGAAGCAGATCTGTCTGGGTCATTTGTGTAAGCATCTTAAGGTACAGAACAGCTAACTCAAGGATAAAATAAAATATTCATAATTTGAAAGTTAGATCCAAATTTAATAGCCTTTTTATTGTTGTTGTTTACCACATAAAAAAACTCCAAAAAACCAAAAAGAACCAACTTTTAAAAGGAACTTGAAAATACTATAGAAATTCCTTCTTTTGCTGAATCCTGTCATGGTGAATTTTTCAGAAATGAGTGCATTCTTGCACCTAAGCTCTTTAGGAAGAAAATAGAGTTAATATTCATGACCAAAAGGGAAAGATCACATGTAAATTTGCACGAGCTAATGTCCTGAAATTCTTCTCTAACTCTGATACCATCAAAAGAAGATAGACACCTCCTCAGGCTGTATCTCCCCAGTGGCTCTCCTATATAGCCTATTTCTCTCACACCTTACTGTGACTTTCATTCTTTCCATAGTTTGTGATCAATAATATTAAGTTGGTGGTACAAACATATCATAACCTTCTACATGGGCTGTGTTTTGCCCTGATTTTGCCGACAGTGATGATAACAAAATAACTCTATCTGCCTCATTTTATTTACACGACAGGTAAATAACACTAATTATATTAGAAGTGGTATTAATGTTATAGGGTGCATTAAGGAAATTCAATACAAGGTTCCCCTTAAGTATAATAATAATAATAATAATAATCCTCTACATGTCTTTATACCTATATTTAGTTTTGCTACTCTGTTTTATTTCTAATTGAGTCTTGAAAGGAAGCAATTCAAACTAAATTTCAAATTAATTGAAATTGACTCAGAAACATTATCTGCAAAATGGGCACTCTCAATCCCTTGGTAAACTCAAGAGTTCTATCCAAAATTTAAGCTAGAAGACCCTGTGTTATACACCATTCTCAGGAAAAATGAAAAGAAAACAAAGCAGAAGTCCTATATAATGGTGACATAATTCAAGAAGATGACCATTCAATGTTCCATGTCAGGATGTCTAAGCATGGCATCTTTTCATTAAGAATGAGCTGGTTTCAGTACACTTAGGCCTTTAACCTTGATAATCTCTTACTTTTATCTTCATGTCTGTGGAAAACAGCATTACAGTGGCTCATTAGCAGAAAACTGCAGTTTGGAGAAAGTACATCAGAAGAGACATTCAAGTGCTACATCTTAGAGACTACCAATTAGTTCTGGTTGTTTTTGTTTTTTGATGTTAGTAGTTCCACCTTTGGTGGAAAATGCATACAAAACATATGCAGATTGGGATAACTCAAACTGAAATATTATGGCAATTTCAACTTATTTATTTAATGCATATTTTAGTCTCACAAAATTCACATATATTAAAAAAGCTATGAACAAAAGACAATGGCCCTCATGACACTACTGACTCATATTCAACTTTCCATTTAGCAGGATCCCCAGGTCCTCTTCCATAGCACTGGTCTCCAGTCTCTCATTCCCTAGTCTATACATAAACCAGGGTTGCCCCATCCCAGGTGCAGAATCCAGCACTTGCCCTTTTTAAGCTTCATATGGTTAGTGATTGCCCATCTCTAATTTGTCAAGGTCTCTCTGCCCTTGACGGAGTCCACAGCTCCTTCAATTTAGTGTTGTTGATAAACCTAGTCGTTATTTCTTTAAGTTCTTCATCCAAGTTGTTAATCACATTGAAGACTAACAGTATGTTAAACAGTAACAGAAAAATTTCATAAAAATAATCTTTACAACATTTTAGTGTACCAGTGAAAATTTTTATTACTTAACCTTGCTTGAAATAATAGGAAGCCCTGTAGCAGAAAATGGAATATCCTAATATTTTCACAATTCTAAAAATGATGTTAATTGCTGATTTATTTCATACATCAAAACCTAGGCGTATGACTTCTTTTTTCCCCAGATACCTATTCTGTGGTAATAAATTATAGTTTAGTGCATAAATTATTCATGACCAAGCTTGCCCATATGTAACTGTGCACAGAAAAATTTGAGCAGGTGCAGTTTGGTGCAGTAGGATTTCTAGTTTCAAAATCAGTAAGTGTGCTGACAGAAAGTCATACATGTGCAAAATTGTCATCAGTTACATTATCTGTGGTTCCAAAACTAGCGTGGTGCCTGCCAGCTTCAGAGTTATCCTGCCTACTGTACTGGGCACTGTGGACATGTCCTTAGTAGTCTGGGTATGTCAGTTGTTAAGATTTTAAACATAAGTCTAATGATAGTTTCTCTTTTCCTGGAAGATCCTGAGGCAAGAATTCAAAGCCCACGTAAAAATCTCAGCCTGTATGCTAAAAATTTTGCTTGCAATTCTTCAAGTAATGGAAAAAAGCTTTGAAATTTCACTGAAAATGTACCCTAAAGGATAAGAAAGCTAAGAGAAATGCAAACACCCAAATCCCTTTTTTTTTTTCATTCTAAGTAGTGTAATGCTTAATGACTCTAAAATCTTGAGATATTTTTTGGGTTTTTAGGCACTGAAAAAGTTCCTAAAACAAAAGAGAGGAAAAATCAGTCAGGACAGAAGCAACGCAATGAGTATGTTACCCCACATATATCCATAGGAAAGCAAGAATTTTTTGGGAAAATGCAGCTTCCAAAGAACGACTTATCTTCACTGCACCAAACATGGCTACTGATGTGTGCTATGTGTGCCTTTATTACACTCTAACTTTTAGAAAGTCAATAGTAAATCTAAACATCACAAGTTCCTGAGCATGGGATCTATATTTCTGCAAACTACTTAGCATCCATTACATCTATTATTTCTAGTACCAAAACTTCATATTTTGAACTTGTCTTTTAATATAAATTTTATTAAACCAACAATTTGTTCAGCATATTATTATGCCAAAGATGCATCATGAAAACAGTAAGCAGCCAAGGATGCCTTTTGCAGTAAAATATTTTATTGTGAGCTTACGCCAGGTATTTAATGCTCTTGATTTCTCTAAACTCATTGGAAGGTGATTATGTTTATCATTTTGTATGATGGTCTTAGCACTCAGCAGAAGTGGAAACATGATAAACATCGTTTCCTGATTATATGGTGTTATGTCCAACGTTTGATTTTATAAACTAAAAAAATCCCATCAGGGTAAAATAGTCTAGCAGACAAGCAGCAAGGAGTGTGAAATTTAAGGAGAAAGACAAAGTATATTGGAAGCTTCCATCCCCACTGCCTGAACTGTTCTATGCTGTTATTTGTCACCTAATAAGTGCTCAAAAATAAAAAAAAGTTGTCATGGGGGTGTCGTGGGTTGGATTCTGGCCAAAGGCCAGTGCACTCACGAAAAATCATTCATTCATTTTCCTCTGCTATACTTGAGCAGAGGAGGGGAAAGAACAACTGAAAAAAGTTCATGGGGTGAGATAAGGATTAGGAGAAAACACTTTAAGGGTAAAACAGGCTAAAGATTTTAAGACAGTATAAAGAAAAATTAATTAACAGAATTAAAAGAGGATAATGAGAATGAATATAAACCTTTAGAACACCTTCCCCCCACCTCCTCCACCACTCCACCCCCTCTCATACCTTCTTTCCTTCCCACCGACAGTGCAGGGACACAAAACATGAGGTTTTTAGTCAGTTTGTCACTTCTTCAGTTCTTTTAGGGAAAGGAGTCTCCTTTGCTATGCCATGGAGTCCTTCCCACGGGAGACAGTTCTTTGTTAACTTTTCCAGTGTGGTTCTAATTTTCACAAGAGCAGTCCCGCCCAACCTGCTGCAGCATGAGACCCTCCCACAAGCAAAGCAGTCTTCCCACAACTGCTTTTCTTGTGGGCCATTATTTCATGAGGTGTTATTTTTAAGGATGAGCTGTTCTACTATAAATGCAACCAACGGTCCTCTTCCTCTATCTCTGGAAGCAAGGGTTCTCTCTCTCTATTCCAGCCTTTCACTAGATCACAGCTTCTCAGCATCTACACGGTCCAGCGTGAGAACTGTTCTTCTCACGGGCTGTGGGGGAATTCTGAGAAATTGTGATCTGGTGAAAGGCTTGAACAGTGAGAGAGACACAAATCCAGGAGGAAACAACCTGAAAGGGGCATCTCTCTCTCTCTCTCCTGCCTGCCAGGCAAGCAGGCCCTGGGGCAGCCCCTCCCCCTCGGCTTCGGGAAAATAATTTCTCAAATAAAAGTGAAAAAAACTATTTATTTAACAGAGTCCCCCGCAGGCACGGGGTAGAAAAGGATATTGAAACTCCCTTCCCCATCCCCTAAAGGAGGCTGGTGGATTTTAGAGTTCTTTCTGTAGGTAAAACCTGCAGTCCTACACTGGGCCAGGCCGGGCCAGGCAGGGTCTGACCATCCCCCTTGGAGGGTCCCGCCGAGCAGGTCCGGAGATGGGAGCTGGTCTTGGACAAAGACGCAAGCTGAAAACAGTCCAAAAAGGAACAGAAGCCGCTGAGGCAGATCACAGTCCTTTCTCTGCTGAAAGCCGAAGAAGCTAGAGAGCAAATTTTTCTCTGTGCCCTTCTAACTAGCAAAAGTTATCAGTGCCAAGAGAGAAAAGAATGTAAACTTTCTAATTGCAAGGACATGCTAGCTGCTTTGAAGAGTTCTCTTGGCTTCTCTCTCCCCCTTTTCAATTTAAAGGTACACTAGAGATCAAGAAGGCAATGGGGAATACAGTATTGTCACCCCAAGACAGGGGGGAAAAAAGAAACATTAGAAACATGATACTGCAAAATTCAATTTACTGGACAGGCCAAATTAGACAGAGGCAGTGTCAGGAAAAGCTTACCCTCATGCATACACACACAATTAACTGAGACTGTCTCAGTTATTTTTGCAGTGACTAGCACAGCTCAGCCACAGGAAGACAACATTGACTGAGGGTAGTCTAAATGTCTGGTCCAGGACAGGAGGTCAAGATCCGCCTGCAACTTTTTCATCTGGGCCTTCTGCTTATTGAAGGTATTGGATGTCCATGTAGCAACACTTTCCCCAATCTTTCTTACTCATGGCTTTAAATACCAAGATCAGATGTGATCAAATTATTATCATAATGTAACTTTCCATCAGTTTTAGGTATTGTTCTGTGTCACAAATGAGTAATTTAAGATAACTTTAAAAATCATCAGCAAAGGTATCAGCAAAAACAGGTTTAATATAAAAGCCATAGCATGACAAAGTTCATTTGCAAGGTTTGCTCTACTACCTACTAGATGGTTAAAGCACACTGAGAAAAAAAACCAAACCAAAACAAAAAAATACAGAGTCAATAAATCCAAACTGAAATAAACCCAAAACTGTCTATGTGGGGGTCAGGGAGGAAGACTAAAGGATAGGAAAGCATAAGGATAAAAAGGAATGTGGACTAAAGGCTCAACAAAACCGGTAACATGTCAAACAATTTTCCAAAGGATTCATATAGAATTTGCTATACCACAACAGTAACTTAGGTACAGGCCTAACTTATTTACAAATCTATAGTCTTTAAGAATCTAGGAGAGCAGCATTCCTAGCACATTTGCTGTGGCATATTCACACTCACATGCACACAGACATAAAGAATCTGCAAAAGGTACCTGTGAAAAATTCCACTCAAATTCAGTAAAATAGTCACTTTGGATACCTTTGAATCTTCTCGACTGGCAAAGGGTTGAGCCTTAAGTAGTGGAGGGTATCGGCCCAGGATCCATTGTTGCTGTTTGGTGATTCTCCAAGTAAAAATATTGCAAATTCACTAGCTCCAAGGGGTCCCAGTTAGAGGGAGGTTGCTAGTCACAGCCTGCTGTGGTGCAGAAGACCTTAAATAGTCTCATTTTGGGCCACTGTTCCTTGGCCACAAGAAAGTTGGCGTAAGTCATAGCGATTTTTCATCCTGGATCCAATTTGGGTCAGTAACTATCTTTGAAAGTTTAATAACATAAATATTATTCTACTTGAGTTGTTAGTTAGGAAAAAAATAGATGCTTTTCATTAAAAAAAAAAAAAAAAAAAAAAGAAAAAAAAACACTTGCAGTCCAGTCGTTAGGACAGCGTAAGTTCCTAGGAAGATATAGCATTTCTGATGAACTCAAGAGGAGCTCAGCCCAAGTGCTGTTTGTTAAGGCCAAGGTGTAATAAGCATTTCTCAGTTCAGAGTGTGGTAGGGGGGAATGGTAAGGGAGGTGCACCACCACCTGCTGTCACGTCTTAATCTGTACAAAGATTCAGCACACTCTGTTTTGTTTTCATTATCCTGGCTATCACATATCATTATATTCAATTACTCAGCCCTCAATCAAACCAAGGTCATGAACCTCCAATGTCAGGAGTAAAAGAAAATGTTTTGCCTTTCAGCATGCTCATTTATAATTAAATTAAGAAATTTCCTGAAGAATTATTGTGCATATTTTCATTCTTTTTAGGGAAGAAAATGAACACTACTTAATGGACCATATGTTCATGTGAAGTAAATCCTGGTAGCATGACTGACCTGAAATATTTCTAGGTGCAGAAAAGGACATATTCTGATTTCTCGGATCATTTTTTTCCCACTCCACCACCTCTCCTGCATTTCTTATCAGTTTGGCCTTAGCATTCATGAAATATTAATAGTGATTTAATGTGAAATTAAACACTCTTAGAACAACCAAATACTCTATCCCTGTTCAGAATTACTTGTTTGTTCTGCCATTTTGCCTGTCAGGTCCCTTAACGTACTCTATTTTCATAGGATCAGCTGATTTCCTCTGAAATGTGAAAAAAACAAAGGAAATTTTTAAAGCTTTGTTATAATTTTTTCTGTTTGGATAAGCAATTTATACTTATTAATCCCTAGCAGAGACTGTCATATTCTGACAGGCCTATTCACATAGCACTGAGAAACTAAAACTACATTTCCCTTATTTCCTCTCTTGGACCACATTCTGCTCTCATTAAAAATATGAGTGTTCCAGAGAAATAATGTTGCTTTAACCTCTACTTCCAAGATCTTCCTGCAAAGTACTTTGAGCTACTGATGAGTTAAAAACTGGACATGAGCCAGCAATGTGCACTTGCAGTCCAGAAAGACAAACGTATTCTAGTCTGCATCACAACATATGTGGCCAGAAGATCAAGGGAGGTGATTTTGCCCTGCTACGTCCAGCTCCGGGGTCCTCAGGTCCTCAGCACAGAAAAGACATGGACCTGGTAGAGCAGGTGTGGACGAGGGCCACAAATGTTTGGAGGAATTAAACAGCTTTGCTACAAGGAAAGAGTGACAGAGTTTGAGTTGTTCAGCCTGGAGAAGAGAAAGTTCTGTAGAAGCTTTTATTGCAGTATTTCAGGCTTAAAGGGGGTCTATAAGAAACTTTTAGGGATAAACTTTTCAGCAGGGCCTGCTGCAATAGGACAAGGGTTAATGGTTTTAGACTGAAAAGGGATCAATTTAGACTAGATATAAGGAATAAGCTTTTACAATGAGGATGATCATTGCACTTTAGGAACATCATTCCCACTTTCCCATCCCCTCCATGCCTATGCTTTTCTTCCCAACCCAAGCCAGGGCCCTTCTTCTCAGAGGTGAGAATCCCTTTCGTCCGCCCCCAAGAGATGACCTGAAGTGGTATAGAGTAATAACCTAGACACATCCTCATTGCTACTGCAAAAAATTAACCCTGTCCTTGGGTGAAATAAGGACAGTGATGAAACACTGGAACAGGTTGCCCAGAGAGGTGGTTGATGCCCCATCCCTGGAAACATTCTAGGTTATGTTGTGAGGGGCTCTGAGCAACCTGATTTATTTGAAGATGTCCCAGCTCTTTGCAGGGGGTTGGACTAGATAACCTTTAAAGATCCCTTTCAACCTGAACCAGTCTATGATTTTAGGATTTTCAGAAGAAAAACAAATTTTAAAAATCACATTTTTGTGGCAGCACTTTGTACATAGGGTGCCAAAACATAACTAAGTAATTCTTTAGGATTTTCTTGTGTTGCTTATGCTTTTTAATAATGCATGGCATTTAAATATCTAGAATAATATATCCTTATGCATTTAAATAAAGAGAAAAACTAGGCTGAGTGAAGCAAGACCTTTGCCTTTGCACTTTTCATGACCAGAATGATGTTCCACATTGTGACACTTCATGATGCTCAAAGGAGATGTCAAAAAACTAAATTAAACATGATTGTCACCAGCTGTGTTTTCAGTGAAGAGGAATCTTAAATGTAATTTAAAGATATTTATTTTGGAGAAAGTTTTCAAATCTCAAATTGGTGAGCAGCAATATGAAAATAGACGGATAGGATGGATGCATAAAAATGGATGGGATGCAAATTCTACCTTTTCCAATGAGTAATTGATGGGATGAATTAAAATAAGTGATTGCAGAAATACTTTTTATGCTTCTTGAAAATGAGAGTACATTTAATAATTAATTATTAACATTTTTAATGTATGGATTTTTCCTCTTGTCCTTCACCAACTTTTCCTACTGGTCTTTGCATAATTTTTAATGTCGCAAGGATTTCTCATTGTCATGTTTATAGAGCCAGGCAACTATCTTGCCTTTGACAGAATGAGTGAGACTTGATTGCTCCTAACCACTTCACCTTTATAATTTTAAAAACTGACTTGGAACAATTCTATCCTTCTGGAGATTCTTTAAAACATTCTGATTATTAGCAGGAAAATCCTAAATGCTCCTTTGAAAATCAGTCTCCTTCAGAGATATCTCAAAAATAGGCTTTCCAGAAACAAAAGAATCCCAAACCACTTCTCATTTTTGAAAACGCAGACTGCAACTTGTGTGAAATAGCATTAAAAGAAGCTATTCATACACAGTCTATTAAATCAATGTGTAAAAAATGGAAAATCCCGTTCTGGTCAAGAATAAAAAAAAATTTAATACATGAAACAGTTAAACTTCCTTTCTGTATCCCACAGTGTGAGATGGTTTCTTATCTTTATCTGAAGGCCATCTGACACATGCTGTTTTGTACTTGGACTTTGAGAAAAGGATGAGATGAATGCAGGAGATGGCAGTCTGACAAAGAATAGACATACTTCCAATGCATTGAACATGACTCATACCATGCTTCTATCTCAAAAGATGCAAAGGTTTGCAAGTGAAAAATATTTCTTTTAATATATTTATATGGACATTCCTAAGCTGTCCTAACATCCAGTTATTTTTACAGTTATTTCTGTAAAACAAAATGCTCTATTCACAAAAGAATTATGACCTAGTCCAAACTTGAATTTAGTCTGCCTTTTCAGGTTTTTTTTAAGTGTGCACTTAAATGGAATTGGCATTCTAAAACATGTCCTAGTCATGCTGTGACTTTTCTGCCATGCAAGGATAGTAGGCAAACACAAGAGGAAAGTGAGAGAATTAGTCATTATATAGAGTAACTTGTAAACAAATAAAAAGTATTATTTATAACCTAAAAAAAGATAGCATTTCAAAAATTTGGGCATATTGGGAATGAAGGTCAGAGGAATTCGAAGCTTAGAGTATTTGCAAATAACTAATGCCACAGTTTTCTGTGGTGTAACCTTTGTATATGCCACAGTTTTTCCACTGTTCATATCTATTTCATACAGATTTAAAAACTAGGCACTGAGAAACCTCCCCTTAAGACCAAAACATGTAATCAAGACTTTGGTATGGCAGAAAGACACAAATACATACACTGCTACCCCCAAATATTTTTTTTTAGGAGCACGGAAATGTTCACACACTGTTCTGCTATTACCAGTATGGCATCTCTTGTAGGAACAAAGTGGAAAAAAAAAAATCCACAGGAGAGGATGTTGATAACAATTCGTACATTCTTCTATCAACATTTCATGTTTCTTCTCTGCAAAGCCAGCAGAAGAAACTGTTGCTTGGTCATTTTACTATCCTGAGGCAAAAGGAAGACGATTACAATATGAACTTCCTGACCTCTCAAGACTGTAAGAAATTACTCATTACTTTTCCTTATTGGATTCAACTGCTCTTTCCAGCTACCAGCAGAGAGATGATCAGGAAAATGTTTCTCAGAGAGAATTCTTAGCTCTTGAGTCTGCTCAAATAATCTATTAAAATGCAAAATTGAAATCAGAAGATGGAGAAGAGTTTATTACGATAGACCCAAAGTTTTATGCAGTTACTCAGAGGTTCACTAAAATCATCTTTCAGATGTGATCCATACAAATCTACCCCTCTTCCAGTTCTTCTTCTCAGGTAGCGCTAAAGTAGCCGTTCTCTCTCTCCCTATTTTAATTTTGTATTTGTCTATTTTTTAAAATTCTAGATAAGCAAGTAATTCACAGTATAAAGGGCCCATACTTTCAGTTTAAATATCAAATCTGGATTTCGTAAACACCTCCATTAGTGTTGACATTACATTTTAATTAACAGGCTAAGCCAGGTTTTTGTTTGTTGAAAACAAACCACAGTGCTTTATCTATCATGTAGACTCATCTCGTTCCAAGTATATACTGATAACAAGTACAAATACATTCATTATTGTTCACACAAGGAAAACTTCATTATCATGCTTTACCCTAATTCCATCCCTGTTCCTTTTATATTATTAAAACACATACAATTCAAGGTATAGGAATGACTTTACATATTTATAAGAAAGTGTCTTTTAAGACAGTAGTTGTAAGTTTCTTTGGCTTTCAGTAAAAGTAGATGGTCATTTTTCATATCAGTTAGCTTCATCTTGAGATCATAGTCACATAGAATTAAGCATAATAATAACTGTCCAGCCTAGGGTGTTGGATTTGGTTTTTTTCCAAAAGTAAAAAATTACCCAAGAGCACAGACGCTGTAAACATAGAGCAATACGCTTGCATATGTAAACAGAATCACAAAACCACAGAACTGTGAAGTTGGAAGGGACCTCTGGAGATCTTTCAGTCCAAGACCTTCCTCAAAGGAGGGCCTACTATGGCAAGTTGCTCAGGGCTGTGTCCTCAGTAACTGCATGCATGGAGACTCCACACTCTTGCTCCCTTCTCTAGTGTTTGACCACTTTCATAGCAGAAGACCTTTTCATTATTTCTAACTGGAATTTCCCATGTTGCAACTCATCTTTTTACTTCAACCCTGTTCTTTAACCAGGCCTGTTAAAAACATTTCTAAGAAGAGTCTAAACATAGGGACATAGGGTAATGGTGGTGTCCTGATTCCAGCCAGGACAGGGTTAATTTTTGCAGTAGCAAGGAAGTGGCATGGCTGGGACCTGGAAGTTATTCTGTACCACCTCATACAATTTCTGGGGGAAAGGGAAAGGGACCGTCTCTAGGGAAAAAGGGATTCTGGTCCGGTGGAGGCTTTACGGCAAAGGGAGACATCCAGCATTGTCTGTTGTCGAAGGGTCTCTGTCCGAATTGATCTTTCTTGCATCCTTTGTCATTTGCATTGTTGCTGTTACTGCTTGTTTTCTTATCTCATTGCTGTTTCCAGTAAACTGTTCTCATGTCAACCCACAATCTTTGCCTTTTGTGTTTCCAATTCTCCTCTCAAGCCCACTGCAGGGAGGAGGTGAATGGGGGCATTGATTTGGGGAGTTTGGGGAGTACCATTCCTAAATCACAGCAGGTGCAGAAGGAAGCATCCTACTTCATAGCAGGATGGATAGATTGCTTCTTTTTTTTTTTTTTTTTTCTTTGTGATTTCCACTTTGATTTGTCTTCAAAGTTCTTGAGGATTGATCCATATTACTATGGACCTTTTTCATATATACATAGAACTATGTTTTCACCAATTTTAAATTGTTAATAAGTACATTATAAAAAGATTTAATTGATCTTCTACTGAGTACAGGAGATGCTGCTGTATTTGCAATGCTTAATCATAGCCAGATGAGAGCCAGGAAATAATATGAAATGTGAATAACAAGCAAAACCATTATCCTTTATAAGAAAAATTGAGATGTTTCCTAGCATGACTAAACATACTCAAGCACTGTATTCATTCAGTGTATTTATGCAAATAAAGTAATATTTATCTGCTATCATATTTCTATTGCCAATCAAAACAAGAAAAAATATTAAAGGGAAACATGGATAATCACTTATAAGAAATTATATAAAAATAAGGAACTAATTATCACTTTCAAGATTTGAGTTTACAGCTTTACATACTGACATAATATTGATAATTATTCAGAGGAACTGTACTCCATTTCATAGGGTCTGTAGCCTTATTATATTTTGTGTTAAAAATTCTGTCTGGAATAGGGATTTTGACTTTTAAAAGAGGTTTGTACATGCTAATAGTTTCAAGGACATTCCATTTTGTGAATATATCTTTCACAATGAAAAGGATTTTTTCTGAAAATGATACTTCAAAGACTCCCATACAACTTAGCCAGACTCCAGGTTCATGGAAGCATGTTCTTCTGGAAAATTCCTCAACCCCACATGAGGACAGTTTTAGGCCTTGCTTTCCCTATTTCCACAAAGGAAGACACATTGAATTGACAGTATAAACCAATACACATTCATAAAATATCTACATAACACAGCATGAATAAATAGATGGGCTAACAGTAAAATGCCTATCTTTCCTCTATATTAGCAATAAAAACTTAGCAACTGGTAAACCTCCTCCTTCCTGAAGTGTTCTCCTTGAAAGTCTCACAGAGATTAAACTAGTCCATCTCTTCAGAAAGACCCAACACTTAGCACAGGTACACTTCTTCTGCCTATTGGATTGAATTTGTAAAGACTAGAGGAACAATTAGATTTTAAGGCGTTTGACAGATCAGGTCCTCTGAAGAGTACATTGGCTATTTGCTTTAATAACAAGAGCAGTTAATCTTTAGCTTTAAGAGAATATGGGTTTTTTTACAGATTTTGAGTATCATATTTTATTGTCTCTTGAATTTGATATAGTATGTTTCAGTTGACCTAGCAAAATAGCTTGAAAGCTCTGCCCAGCAGTTAGTACCTGGACCTGAACTACATGGTCCCATTTACATGGTCTTCATTACAAAAAGCATTGCTAACTGCATTAATTGTGAAGAAAGGGTCATTTTGCTTCATTTTAGAGACAGCTTAGCACATGCCATTTGCAATGCCCTCAAATTAACTGTTAATACAGCAAAATTTTTGCAGGAATATTCACAGAAGCAATGATTCATAAATGTCGCACTTGTTTTTATAGAGTCACTTCTTGGAAAGGAATTGTATTTTATACTGTTAAAGAGAACTCAAGGACTATGATCTACTAATAAAGCTAGGGTGGGAATTTGTCATTCATACTGATACCCTGTTTGAACCTAGCCAAATCACTTACAGTCTGTCCTTCAGAGTATTCACTTTGAAAACATGTATAACAATTCTTAGCTGTTCTACAAAGGTTTTGTAAACTTTAATTCATATTTGTAAAGCAGTTTTGATGTCATCGCAAGAGAAATCACTGTAATCATTGTAAAAGTGCAAAATAATTTTAGCTAAAGTACACACATTTTCATAGGACATACCTTCATAAAAAGTAAGCTTGATGAAATGAATACTAACCACTGACATTTAATAAATTAGGAAGTGTATTATGAATATTTATGACAAAAATGTACCAGTAAAGAGAAATCTTTGAAGTTGTCAATCTATTTCTCTGCAGAGAACAACCAAAAAAGTTTAAAATGAACTGTAAAGCCCAGGTCCTCACTCAGCAAGTTTATTTAAAGGGGCTTAGGCTTTTTTTAGTACTCTGAGACAGGTGCACAAAAGAAACCCAACAACATACTCAGGAAATTAAACAAGAAACTTCTACTGGCGAACTTTAGAAGATCGGGAAGTTGGCAAAATTTAAAGCAAACTTTCCATCAAAATAAAGCATTTTCCAAAGCATTGACTTAGCAAACTCTAATCCATGAAACATTAAATTAACTAGATATCAAGAAGAGGAAATCAGGAGAAGAAAAGAAGAGAAAAAGACAAGACAAAAAAAAAAAAAGAGAGAGAGGAAAGTAAGCTATAACTGCCATCCTTGGAACCAGCATGGTGTCAGCTGCCATAAAATCCACGGACAATAGCGATATGACCATACGCATCTTTGTGCAGTGCTTTTAATCTGTTCTGGCCTCCTCTAGCCACACCCCCAGGTGGGGCTTGCAGTCTGATAGCCACTCTGGGGATAGATTGGGGCTCCAGGGTCAGGGTTAGGGTGTGGGGCTTTGCTTCTGATGTGCCGGTGACTGACAGCTGAACTGGATGGCTCCAAAGGGGGCAGGGTGTGAGACACTGCACCATCCTGCTTTTGCAGAACTTTCCCTGACCTCTCTCACACAAACACTTTGGTTGCTTTGAGCCAGTAACCACTTTTCTCAGTCTCTCTCATCAACAAATAATTAACATGATAGCATATGTACCTTACTAAAATGATGCTTCTCTTTAGGGGAAGAAAAGAAACAGAATTGATTAAGTATTTTGAAGTACAGCCCTTTTAAAATAATTGCATACTTTGCATTCTTATTAACTAAAGTTTAAATTAGCTGGACTGGAGCAAATTATGTAAGAAAAGACAGCTTTTAAGTCATTAGCATAAAATCAGTCAATTTAATGAAAGGAATCCAGATAATTCAATATTATTCTTTTTATTCCTTCTTAACCTTGTTAGGTTTTCTAAGGGTAAAATACCCTGAACTTTTTCAAACCAGCTACTCAATTGCAAAAGATCCTAAGATTTTCTTTTGGCAGTCATTATAAGTTAGGCTGCCAACAGTAAAACCTAAATAAGCTCAGGAATTCTAAAGGCATTATCAGATGTCAGGCATTCTGTACTTAATTGAGCTCAAATCCTTATAAAATTTAGACCAGCAGTGTATCTCAAACAGTAAAATATATCCAAATATTTAATTAATCCTGGATTTACTTAAGCAAATCCACTACATATGGAAAAAAAAAAAATCAGTAATTTGTCCACTGTGGGCTCAAAAGTATTGGATTCATTAGAATTTTTTTTTTAATATAGTCTTTAACTCAAGCTTTAGTAATATTACAGACTGCCTTTTATTCTGAAGGCCAAAAGAACCTGTGTCTTCTGTCTTCAATACAGCAGAATTATATCTTCAAAGATTTTCCAAATGACAAACTTGTTGCAGGGTTAGTGACAGGGTTAGCAGAAGCAACTTCTGCCATAGAAAAGCAATGTTAAGATGATGAGGAGGACACAGGCTGAAATACTTCTATGGTAAGAGTGAAAGAAAGAACACTTGTGGAGAATCAAGGATAAGCATATTTTGTCTCAAACTTTCTGACTGTTGTGACAGGAAAGTTGTGATTGGAAGAGATAGTCCTGTGGAGGTGGGGCAGTAGTGTTCTGAGCCAACTTCCTTTCCCACCTTGAGACTCATACTCAGTCATCTCCCCTGTCCTTACCTGACTCACTTCCTGAAGGGCTCTAAAGGCTGGCTGTACATGCATGAATGAAATGGTGTGAAAAATGTACTTTACCACCTTAACTATAAAAAGAAGTGGATTAGTTCTGCCTGGTCTCATTTTCCTCTCTTTCTTTGTCTCGCTACTCCAGTTCTGGAGCATCCATGTGGCAGGACTAATGCAAGATCTAAATACTGGTGATCTTTCTTCCCTTTCTCCCTTTTCTGCCTTTATTTCCTTCCCCCCTTGTTTTGTTTGGGCAAAGTGCAGCTATAATATTCTACCCTGTACACTGTATTGAGATTTGTTGTGAGGATTTGGGGATTGTTGAAGTGCATTGTGATAATTAAGACCTTGTTAGCCAGCACATTTGAGACTAAATAGGATGCTAGCTGCCAGAGTTAAGACAATTGGAAATATAGCATAAGAACTCCCTGACACAGGACTGGTGTCTTTGTTCAGCTTGACAGGAATCTATAAGGAACATCATGCTCCCTACTGGTTGGTCGTGACATGGAAGAAAGTCAGAAGCACTGACCAAGGAAAGAGAATTGCTTTTTTACATCTTTCCTTTTGTAATTGAGTTTGGGCTTGTAATGTCATCTAACCGCTTCTGACAACCTGCCAAAATGGAGATGGCAAGGTCTTAAAATAAATTGCTACAGAAATCATCTCAGAAATCTACTCAGTTCAATACCACAGCAACTTTTAGCATATACTTTTAAAATATATCCCTTTTAAGTCTTCCTAAACAGCTGAGATAGCCTTAATAATTTCATTAAATAAATAAACAAACAAGCAAGCCAAGGAAAAGACAAGAAAAAACAGCTTTTTCAAACCACAAATAGATATGGAATTGAAAGCTATAGACAAGCCACTGTCTATGACTGTTAATCTTAAATCTCTGTGTATTAAGAGTGCACAAAACACCTAGGAATCCTATTATTCACCTTGCAAAAGAAGACAGTTATTCATGTTACATACGCCATAGGCAATCCAAATAAAAGAAGTCCTGGCTAGAGAACTGTGTTTGAAATTACTGCACAGTAATCAAGTAATTGCAGTGTCTACTACAGAGGCAATCTCCAGATGCAACTCTTAGCAGTAAACATCTCAGAATTCTCTCAGTCGGAGTCCAGTCCAAAGCACGGCTGATTATTCTTGTTTGTTCTCTTTGTTGTTCACTGATAAAGGAAATGCATGTTTTTATCCCTGATTTTGATACTGTTGCTCATCCAGTGCTACCACACTACAGGAAACTACAAAGATGAGAATAAACACCTTTCAGTGATTTGGATTACTCTTCTCAGTCTGGATAAATTCTGCATTAAGCCAAAATGCTTCTTTCAATACAGAATTCTTATTAAAAGAAGCTTTTTTACACTTTTTATCACGTTTTTTGAAGCTGAAATATTTTCCCTCTGCCCTTGTATCATATGAGAGATTGATTTAGTTGCTACTTACCACTCCACATCTACTCTTTGCTTGAAGTTTTTTAGTTAGCCAACTCACTCATACACAGACTCGCACCTTCAAGATGCTAGAAAAATAAGCTGGAGTACAGGACACATGCTATAATCCAGAATTTAAAATTACGATCCCCAAAGACACACAGTGTTAGCTTGTCTTCCTGAAATTTTGTTTAACTCAAACTTTTGTAATAGAAATAAACTTTTCTATTTATAGCTTCTAAAATAAACATCATATTAATGAAAAAATGTAAAAGATTAAGGTGAACTATCCAATCAACTGTGAACACTAACTAACTAAAAATCACACTAGGGACTTTTATCATCCTTCATGGTTCTCAGTTTCTACTCACAGCTAGCTGTTATGGCCTTTTTCCCCCTCAAATCCTGTCATTCTCTCCTATGTATTCACTAAGTGTTTTTTAAGTCAAGCAAGAGAGCAAGGGCTTCCACAGACAAATCAGAGATATTTTCCATGTCTGTCCATTTACTGCATAAATTGCACCATGCAGCGTACCTTTCAACTGAATCTTTTAATTTATTTTCATCTGTATTTTCAGCATGTGTTTAATGAAGCACAGTGAGGAGGGCTGGAGAAGGTACAGAAGGGCGATTAAAACATTGAAAGGGACAAAGCAGTTGCCTTACAGGGGGACACTGAAAAGATTCATAATTTTCAATCTGTGAATATGAGGCTAAGGGGAGATGGAGGCTGATGAAGTCATGAGTGCAATGGAAAAAGAGAGAGCAGATCTGTTACCAAATCTCAATAAAACTACTAAGAAATTGGTTTAAACCAGCAAGTTTTTCTTAAAGCAGTGAGTAACTTTGGATTAGCAACTGGTTGCACAGGAATAGTAGAAGCAGATAGTACTATAAGGTTTAAAAAATACAAGACATATTCAGACACAATGGGTCCATTAAAATGTACTAAATAGGACAGGCAACACTTGTGAATCCTGGGGTGCCAGAGAGAAAATGTTGATCTGTTCATGTGGTTTAAAACAGATGAGAATCAAAGTCATGTATTGATTTATTAATGATAGGTAATTAACCAGCAATCACTGAACAGTCAATCACAACAGATAAACCACAACACTGTATACCCACAAAATGCATTTACATTCCTTACCTCAGAAACTGAGACTAGATTGAAATTTCTACTTTTCCTTAGCAGAAGAGGCAACTAATTAAAGAAAATTCACAGCTGACTCTTCTAAATAGATTCTTTACATTTTCCGTACTGAGGAACCTGCACTGTCACAAGTAGTTTTTCATCCTAAAAGTGCATATTGAAGCTATCCAGATATCCATCTGAAAAAGACAGTAATGTTTTGAGCTCTATCTGAGACTGAGCATTCAGCTTTTTTTACAATGACATATATTTAAAAATGTAAGTCATGAACAGTTAAGATATATTTAATTAAAATTATCTCAAAAAATAACTTTAAATGGAAAGCTTTAGTTTAGAAAGTCTAAACAATTGTAAGCATTAAAAAGGTAAAGCACTTATAAATGGTAACTGAAACTGTTCATCTTCAAGTTGCAGCAAAAAATATATGCAAGAGCTAATGCATATGGCATGAAATAAAAAGTTCCACAACTTCAAAGATATTGATCCTATCTTCTTCTGAATTTTTTTTTTTTGTTTTTCACTCTGATTATATAAAGAAATTAATTTGGAATTTACAGTACTAGCTACTTTTTTTGTTCTCATTATGAAAATATAATATTTAAACACAATATGAAAAGACATAAAATTGTGTCAGCAATGTATGCCAAAGCAAGGGATAAAAATACACCAAAATTAGCCTTAGACTATGGAACAAGACTAGAAACTGCAAAAGAAAAAACTAATTAGAAAAATCTGATAAACTGGAAAAGCAATTTTATTATGGTGTGATGAAAGTTAGAACTCATGGAAAAAAAAGTGAGTCTGATTTCAAATCTGTTAAAATCAATGGCATTGCTGCAAATGAAATCAATGCTTACATGGCAGGTTTATGTAAAGAAATAACCTTCTAGGTGTAAAAAAGCATCTCAATTCCAGACTCCTGTATAAGACTTCCAATCTGATTTAATTTTTGTGACTGAAAACTGCAAATAAGAAAATAACTATTTCGTAACAGTACCAATACAGAAAGAGCATAAATTCCAGTTTGCACTTTCACATTTTTAATGAGCAAGATATGTTTCATAACTATTATTTAAATTAATGTTTACACTAAAAGAGCCCATTAGCTTGGAGAAAAGATGCATAAATTGCAAACTTGCTCACAAGCAGCTCTTCCAAAGCCTTCCCATCTCTGCTACAGATTATAGCCTATTCGAAAGACCTGTTAGTCTTGGAAGTCTTGATATTTCGGCCACTTACAAATAATAAAATGCTGTAAAATTGCTTTTGCTTCGTGATACTTTATTATTCTTCTGGCCAACTCCACTCTTACCTCCACTTCCCTCCTCTCTCCTCTCCCCTCACCTCCATTATCCCTTCATTTTGCCTCCCTTCCCCTTTCCCTCCCTTTTCCTTTCCCCACTATACTATTTTTGCACTAGATACAGCCAAAAAATTTAATTTGAAGGAAAATGAGACTGCCCATAACACAATGGTTGCAAAAAAGCATGTATGTTTAGTGCACACTCTTTCAGAGCATCATACACCTTCCAAAACTCAAGTACCTCCCAAGCCTAGGTAGAAATGTATTTTAAAAAATCCTGGTTTTGTGAGTGTTTAGAGTATCATCCCCTCCAAAAGCCGAATCTGTCCTGTGTTCAAGAGAAATCTGATTAGTTTCAACATATATCTTTTCTTATGGTCAATGAAAATTCAACTGTTAAAGTTTTTACTACCTTAAGGCTTGACTAGACTGCAAAATGGATTCTAACAACTGAAACAAGTATTTGGATTCTCAGTGGCAGAGGCAGCAGCTGGTTCAAGGCCCCAGAAAACGCTGAAATTCTGTCATTAAAGAGAAAAATGGATCTGACCTCCTGTTTTCTTTCTATATAGCACAACGTAGATCTTTTTAATACATGTATGTCTACTAGCAATTTTATTTTCTTAATGTTGGAATGATGTGGAAGTTTGATTATGAGAAGATGAAATTGCCTTAAAAATATTGGATTTTTAAATGTAAGCAGTGTTAAAAAACACTAGTAGGATATTGAGAGCTAAGAATAAAATGGAATTAGGTAGGTTTATATGCCCAATTGGAAAGAATCAATGCTTCATTTTAAAACAAACTAAGCCTTGTATTTACTTCAGAGGATTACTATTTCACAGGGGAGTAAAAAGCAGAAAAGGAGAGCCCGTGCTCACAAATTATACAAAGACATTAAAAAAAAAAAAAAAAAACCGCAAAAAAAAAACCCCAAAAACCAAAACATGAAACTTGTAAAAAAATCAGATTTAGGTAAATTCAATAATTATACTGATACTGTAGATGTGTGGACGTTTCTGCACCCAGGAGGAACTTGTTCTTCCCAAAGTGGGAGATGGTGGCCAGCAAACAGGTAATTCTTTGGAGTCTGATAATTGAATAACTGCATTTCCCTCTGTCCCATAGACAGTTATTTGCCACAGAGGGATAGAGAGTGAGGAAATTGATAGAGTAGGAAATGGGTGTGTTGATATCCCATGCCAAAGTTTAGTGTCTGTCTGTAAGCACGCGTGGTGACCCCAGGGTTCAGTCACTTTGCCTTCACCACTCCAGCCCCTAGTGAGAGATTTTCCAGAGAGAGCAGAGGTAACAGCAGTGCCAGGACCAGTTTCCCCTGAGCTCACAGAGCAGGTCTTGGAGGCTTCACCTCCTGCCTTAGCTCCAGAAGTAGCACTAAACAAGCATCTCCAAAGGAAAGCAAATGCCAGAACTAAGCAAGAAACCAAATGCCCTCTTGCACAACACCAGATATGTTTGCCCCAAGTAACATTGGCATGTAACACTCCAGTGACATGTATTTTGGGGAAAAAGTTTTTTCTGCTATTTCCCTTAGCCTACATGGTGGCCCTGCTGCTAAACATTGCTGCCAGAGTAACTTGCCCATTATTCATTTTGCCTGAAATTTGAGTCTCTTCAAGACTGAGATTCACAACACGAATAAAACCTGTACTGTGGAAAGAGTAAAATGACATCTGTCATGTTACAATTGGCTCATAGTATAGCTGAGAATCTGTCTTGACTGATGTGGCCCTTGCAACGAAAGATTTGAAATACAGGCTTGTTAAATAGGCTTCCAAGCCAACAGAGAAACTTAAATAACAATTTGTTATATTTATTTTATGATCTCATTATTTCTAACTTTATTTCAGGACTTTGGATATTTCAGAGGCCTCAGCTTTCTTACTCTAGGGCAACATTGTGGTAATCAGACTTGCCAGGTCTTTCTATCCAGGAATTTCAAAGAAATGAAAGGTACAAATCCAAACTCAGGGACAGGAAGGATGTGGGAGTGAGAAGCAGAGAAGGAAAAAGGGTGCATAAATCTTCTTCTTCCACATTTTCTGAATTTTCATAATCATTAAATGCCTGCTAGCTTCAGCAATGTAAGCAGGAAGGTTTAGGAAGGAAAAGTATTCAAAGCCAGTTTGGAAGGGGCTTTGAGCAATCGGGTCTAGTGGAAGGTGTCCCTGTCCATGGCAGGGGGGTTGGAACTAGATGATCTTTGAAGTCCCTTCCACCTCAAACCATTCTATGAGTCTATGAAAAGAATATTAATAACCATAACTCCTGTCTGGACAGTTTCATTTCCTTTTCTACATTTTTTTCCCTACGTTTGCACAGGAATGGCAGAGAAGAGGGATTCTTCCTAAGATGGGTGTCTAAAAAAGCAATTGCAAAAGAGCAATGGCTTCCTCACTATGTACACCAGAGGGATCATAATTTTGCATTCTCAGGGTCCAAAATAGTATGTTCACACTTCAGCTCCAAGGCTAGTATTGATGGTCAACAGATTTGCTCAAGAAATCAGGCTTGGTGGCACCTGGTACTTGCACCTCAGGTGCTTGCAACATGGGCTTCCACTTGACTAGCCTGGGAAGGCATCTAGGATATCTGTAAGTAGCTTCCCAGGATACAGGAAGCGATTTTTCACTTTTGCTGCAGTGTGGTCTGGGGGAGCTGCAGGGCTCCAGGGGGGTCCTTGTTGTGTTTAGGGTGCTCAGGGTCAGCACTGCAGAGCAGAACTGGTAGCTACAGGTGCTAGGCAGGGACCTGGGTGGATGGGTGGGAGGAAACACCCTACGGCACAGAGAAATTGTGTCATCTGGAGGGAAGGGAATGGCTTTGTGGGCCACTTTTTTCACTGAGGGGGATTTCCATGCCCCCTTTTCTCAGAGGAAATCACAGATTTTCAGCTTTCCACCAAAAAAAATCTGTGAAGTGATTTAGAGGGGAAAGAAGTGATACTTTGAGGAGAAAAGCTGAAGTAACTTGTAGGTGAAAGAAATAAGCATTTTTGAGGGATAAACTAAGGTATATTAGAGATTTCATATGTCACATTTTGGGAGAAGATGAGGTAAATTAGAGGAGAAATGAACTTATTGAGGAAAAAGCTGAGGAAACTTGGAACAAAATGAACTTTTTGAGGAAAAGTGATGAAATTTAGAGGGAACAGAGGTAACATTTTGGAGTAGAAATCTGAGGTAACTTGTAACAAAATGAGCTTTTTTGATGGGAGGAAATATGAAGTAATGTGAAAGAGTGAGAAGATTTTAGAAAAAGTTTAAAATATTTTATAGGGACATGCTATGGAGGAGACACCTGAGAGGGCACAGATTTTGACACACATAGGTGGTACATCAGAACATAAGTGGTAAGAATTTTGGAGAGAAAGGCTTAGGTTTCCTAAGGGAGTCATCAACATTGTAGAGAAGAAAATTTGAAGTAACTGAGGGGACTGAGAAAGCACCAGGGAAGAGTGCTGTCACTGATAGGAGTCGTGTTGAGGTTACTGATCAGGAACGAGGTTAGCATTTTTGAGAGTGAAATCTGGGATACATCAAGGAATGCATTAACAGTGATGTGGCAAGATGTGGAAAGTAGGAAGCTTTAAGGAGGCCGTGCTGAACAATCTGCCTCTGTGAGGTCATTCTGGCTCTAGGGTAACGAAGGTATTCAGAAAAATGCATTTTCAGACTCTGTTCCCTGTGTACCAGCCTTCCTACCCCATTTGGCTGTAGCACATGGCAATCAAATCGCACTGCACATGTTAACTTCAATAGGGAAAAGTGATCTGAATACATATGAAAACTTGTGGAAATTGAAACAGAATGTATAGGTTAATGAAAATTGAAGAATAAATGTTGATGTGAATGAAGGCATTTTGTGAGCTCAGACTGCCATATTTGTGTGTCTAGTTTTGCTTTTCTATATCACAAGTAAGTATTTACAGGGGGCAGTTGCATCTTACTGCCTCAAAAAGGATTTAGCAACGCAACGTGCAAAAGTAATGACTTCGTGTACATTGGAAATACAGCACTTTAGGACACTTAAAACAATGGGATAGCATCAACTGGCAGAGACTGTAGTACCTCTTAAAAAGTCAATACAAATATTAAAGTATAGACAACATTTAGGTCTATATAGAATTGTTAAATCAGTTTATGCAGTTGATTGTGATTTAATACTACAAGCTGTTATATGGTTTTTAATTTGTAAAAGAGGGAGATGTAAATTGCGTGTTTGGCTTTTTAAAGACGATATAACTTTGATACTGGCAAACATTATTGTCTGAGGTGTAGGTGCCCACATTAGCTTTTTATACTGTTATGATTACTTTGTTCCCTTATGTTGGTTATAATCATTTTCCTTAAGGATCTCAAATGCCACACCACACATTTCAAGTAGAATTCAGTAACACTAGTTTCACTGTTTCTTCACTGAATGAACATCAAAGTTGGAGCTAATTACTTTGACTTATGTCTCTTGATCTTTCAAATACTTGAGGGCAGCTGACATATCCATCTACACTGGACCTATAGAAGACCAGCAGCTCTCAAGAACAGGCACTGCAAGTGTAGAAGGATAAGTTAGCTTAGCTGAAATGGCATCAGACTTCCATGTATAGGGAACGGAAGATCACTACATTCTAACTAAAAATGGTTCCCCTCCCTGTTACTCTTGTCCATGGCCACTATCTAAAGAACAGAAGTAAGAAAAACAAAAAAAAAAAGAAAGTCTACTGTCTTCTGCAATTATAATAATCCTCTCAATTTACTTCATGTGCTGTTTTCATCTTGGGCCTCATAAAAATAATGCTGAAAAAGAGCTTTAGTTGTAAAGAAAGAAAAAAGAGATCTTTGAAAACCACATGATCATTTAATAACAACTCAAAGTGTGGACTACAGTAAGGGAAAGGCAATAGTTTGGAATGATCCATCATAGCAAATTTGTTCAGTAACGATTCGACTTCTGTTGTGCCTCAAGAGAAAAATCTGAGACTGTATTTATCTTGAGTTTTAAGTCAAACAGAAGTAAATTAATTTTTAATATAAAATTAGTATTGCTCTTTCTGATTAGGCACTCCTAGAAATCCACTGCATTAAATATTTTCAATCTGACTTTCTCTAAAATACTCCTGAGAATGTGTACAGAGTATTCCTTATTCATGCAGAAATTAAGTACAAAATAAGCAGCAAGAACTTTAGCATAATAATTTGTGCAGAAAGAGAGTCAGTGGGAAATCAGCTTTTGATTGCAATTCTGACACTTTTTCTTTCTGATGCACATTTTGGTCTCAACCCTATAGTGGGGTTCTGCCATTTACATGGGGGTCTCCTCTCCTTCTGTGTCAAAAAAAATGTCAAAAAAAGACTGTCAGGTGTGAAAAGGGAGATCCAGCACTTGGGGAAAGCAGAGCTGGCCCCCTCGCTGGTGCATTATTGCTGCTTTTGCTGAGCTCATGGAGGCCCACCTGAACCGCTTGCATCCACCTTTCTGTTCTGTCACTCTTAGGACACTAGTGACACTAATGAAACAAAGGTAATTTTAATGCTGCTTAGTAGCACTCATATGTTCAGAAAAGGCAACAATGGGGCCTGGCTGGTGCTGCAGGGTGGGATGGGGTCTCCGAGTCTCTGAGGTGGCTTCTGCCAAAGTCTGTCCTGGCTCCCTCTCAGTTGACTCCAGAGGTCCCCACCTGACATCATCCTCCTCAATCTTGGTCCCCACAGGATTCCTTTTAGGCATAATCTTAACAATCTGCTTCCTCCTTTTTGTGTTTGTTTTTCTCCTCTTTAATTCCCAGCTGAAGTTTGGCCATGTTCACCCACAAGCTACTATTAGACTTTTCCCTGGCCACAGTAATTATTGGCACAGAAGGGGATAATTTTTGTCATGCAGCAATAACCCAGGTTGGTTTTGTCTCAGCTGAGAACAAACAGGCTACCCAATACTTGCATGGTCCTGAGAAAGCAGGTTTTACCACAGCAAAACCTAGTCAGGTTAAGCCAAGCCAAGGTATGTCCCAAGATCCTTTACCAGGGACAACTTGCTGACAATTGAAAACATTACTGGGTTCTGTTTCCTTGATCACATACCTTGTAAAATCCATTCCTTGTATGAAACATTAAAAATAACACTGCTGATGTGTCCTAGCAGCAGTGCTGATACATGGCAGCTGCTGATGCGCTGCAAAACCTGGGAGCCGGTTTAAGCAGCAACATCAAAGTGTTCAGGCATGGTCCAAAGGCCATATCAAATAGCTCCTGCATGAAAGAAATCCGTATTAGAGTAGACCTAAAGAAGTAGAGTAGTCCTTTAGAAGACCAAGATGGATGCTCTTGGAAGGTGTAGGAAACTCTCTCCAGTTTTTTCAAGGAAGTTGTAATAAAAGAAGAAAGAAACGGAGTCTCTTAATGTCCAGGAGGCAGCCAAAGCATTCTAGTCCTATTCTAGTTCTTTATTGTCTCTTTCTACTACCTCATGTCTCTTCTCTTCCATGCACAGTATTCTATTTTTAATGCAGTACTTCCATGGTTTGGCAAGCGATCTGAGAAAAGCAGGAATAGCATGTTAAAAATTAGATTACATATTGCCAGGGCAGAATCCTCCAGCATCAGTGACAGTGTGTCTCACTACAGCAATTTTTTAAGAGCACTAGTAAAAAAGAATTGTCAGTAAGTATGATCTCAGGATTTGCAGATTTTCTGAATAGAAGTTACCATAATTATAAGTTTAACTACAGATCTTGCAGCATTGCTAACATCACTGTGTTAGCATGTTATTATTCTGACTAATCTTTCATTTCAATTGCAATAGATCTCAGGGGCCCAGCTGTGAGAGGCCACTATACAAAGCATGAGTAAACTTGCAAAATGAAATGGCTTGTGTACAGAGGTATTTAAAACTTGAGACATGGCAGTAGAAGTTCCTTTTTGGGAAACAATTATATGTTTTGCAATACACTCTAACCAGGCAAAAAAATTGTTAATATTTATAGAAAAAGCTAGTATTTTTAAAATAATTAGAAATTTGTAACATCATAAGGTAAGAATAATATTTTTAGAAGGACCATGTACTTGTACATATGTGCCTATTAAAATGCACACATACTTACTTGCCCTTCTACAAATATTTATTGGAGTAATTTTTCTCCTTGTTTTTGCTTTTCAGTAGTGCTCTAAGAGTTTCTTTCAAAACCTTAATCTATCTATTATTTCCTCTGTAATGCATGAATAATGCCGGTTTCCCAAATTCTAAATGAAATTACAGTCTACTACAATGTGTTGGATAGTGACAAATGCATACAGCAAATTAGATAATCCATCCCCTTGAGCCTGAAATACTTTGGTCCCTTTGAAAATGTGACTTAAAAACACAGGAAAGGCTGCATAGTTTGGTGTAAACTGAAAAATGTAAAGCGTAAAACATTTGTAAACTGTAAAATGAAAAGATCTGTGTTATGTGTAATTAATAAAATGGAAGTTTCCAGTGTCTTAAACCAAGTCTCTTTTCAAAAGTATTTTTCACCAATTTTTGGCTCACTTTGCCCCCACTTTCAGTAGTTTTATGCTCCAGGGATCTATAAAAGAGATACTCGTGCTTATATATGAAAAGAAAAAGATTTTTATTAATATCAAACAAGCATAATTTATGCAGAAAGTCTATTTAAAACTCTGTTTGGCACTTTTACTCGCATTAGTAATATGAGAACACCATTAAAATGAATTTTCCAAAAATGTGTTGGACCCCAATTCTCTCAACTCATTCCCATAGTTACTTAGTTTTCATTGCCCAAGGACTGCTAATATATTAGTATTAACAATATCCTCTTTATTACCTTGCATAGAGATACTTACATGTTCTCTTGTGTGAATATATTTGCATTTATTTATACATACATGTATTTACAAACTCATTTAATTAAATCCTGGTCCCCACAAAATAAATTTTAAAAATTCTTATGACTTTACCAAGAATCAGAATCTTATTCCTTGATTCTTGTATTTTATCATTAGTACTTTTAGCCTCAGAACAGCAGATCAGCCACTTACAGGTGTATAGAAAGCCTTTATGGGCTTTGCATCTTCTTGCATATCGCCACGCTCAAGTTTGGCCATATTGGTTCAACTGATTTTTGTGATGTGTCATGGGGCACATGAAAACAACTTGAAGCAGGTAACAAACTCAGGCAAAATTTAATTCCCAACCAAAATGAATGGCCAAAACTAACAAATGACGGGAGTAACCACAATGACACTCCAATAACATTTAACAGGTTCCAGGTGCACTGTTACCTGTCAAGGATATTGTTATTACATGGATGGGAACGATGACCCAAAGTGCACACCCACTCATGCACACACACTGGGGGGCCTCCCACTCAGCATTAGCCAGAAAATCAATTCACTTCACTCAAAGGGTCTTGGAATTTCTCAAGGATATCCAGCAGAAAAACGGTCATTCACCTGGGAGTGAAGGGAGGGCACTTAATCCTGGGAAGTCTCCTGGGATTCCATCCCAGTCCCCAGAGGAGGTTTCCCATCACTGACAGACTTCAGTGCTTCAAGAAACACTACACATGGTTTCTGTCAGAGGCCTCAGTTATAACCTGGTGGGTTGCGGCTCATGGTCATACATGATCGTGGTCCAGAAATTTCTCTGCCTCTAATAGACTGGGGGCCCTTTCTGTTGTCTAAGGGTTCCTACCCTTCTCATTCTCACAACTGGGGGTGAGGTGTGGTAGGATCATGGTTGCACCTGTCACAGCCATGCTGTAGTGCTGTGCAGTACAAAAGAAAGGGTGCAGAAAACTGGTGGTCGCCAGGTATTGTCCAGGAGAGTGGGGTGCTCCTGCCATAATACATTATGTATTCTTCATTGGGTTTATTCACAGAAATAATATTTTAACTTTGTCAATTCATATTTTTCCTGTTCTGTAGATGCATGTAAAAGAAGCTTTTGTATCTTTTTAGGCTACACAAACCATTGCTAACAAGATTCTAGAATGATTTAGGAAACTACACTAACAGATTATGTTATAGAACTGCTCCATATTTAAAAGAATTCAGGGCTGTCAGTACATTTTACTACTATATAAAGTAAGACATCTTATAGTATCTTATGCCTTATCAGCGGGTTGGTCTTGCCAATTATCCTATTACCCATAATTTCAGATGCATTACTGAGCTATTTGACTTCCTATCATTTAAATCTCTTTCCTAAAATGATTGAACAAAAAGGAATCAAAGTATGTGAAGCAGTAACAGTCAATTCAGACTAGTATGTGGAAACCTTGCCATATTTTAGGACAGACTTAGGAAATACCCCATACAAATTTGGTGACACAGAACAGTTCCGATAGTGCATGATTCATAATTCATAGGAAGCACACGAAGCAGATGTTGCACTGAGTTATGTCCCCTATTACCTCTCTCCTGTTTACTGGTGCAAGATGGAACACATCTTATCTTTGTGACAATTCTAGTCCTGATACTAATCTGTATCTTCAGCTTCCCAGGCTTAGAAGATTTCTGTACTTACTTTAATAACAAAATCAGAACATCATTATTAATAAATTAATCACATACCAATTGTGATTATAATTATGCATCAAATAATCTGCTCACTTTTATTGGTCATTACATGTATTTGTAATCGAAGCATTTTCTTTGAGATACATACTTCAGGTTGCGTGCAAAATAAGAAAAAGATAAACTTACTTTTTTTTTTTAGTTCCCTATTTCTTGTGCCATGGTTTTTTGTTTTTTTTTTTTTTTTTAACCTCAGGTAAGCAAATTAATTTTCAAAATAGTCACTGTATTACTCATTGACTTATTTATTTTGAAATGTACAAACAATGGAATAAACAGAGAGCAAAGAGGGATGTTTTCTGTTAAGTAATGAATTATTCAAGCAGTTAATGACAGAAACAATGACTTCATTGAAGCTACAGCTCTCTAAGGCAACACTATGAAAAAAAACTGTACTGAGACAGAGCCATCCTTTAAGTTAAGAATCAGAGCAGGTGCAGACTCTGTTGTCTGAGGGTTGTCACTGCCAGCTGAATAGACTGTGTCTCAGCTTTGACTGGCATGAGTAGGCAAAACTATTCATTGGCACCCTAGAAAAGGGCAATGGTGAAATGAGTTAATCCGCATACCACAAAGCCAAAGAGCTGGATTTGGTTCTGCTGTTACAACCATGGGCAAAGGAATAACAAAGCTGGCATGTGGAATAATTTCCAAAACAGTCACGTGAAATGCTGTCCACAGTAAAAGACATGCAAAAAGAGAATCCACACAGTCTTTAAGATAATATTCATGGTATTTATGCGAAGCTTGGTCTAGTATGATGCTGATGTTAGAGGCATAGCTGATACACGTAGATAATTTTCCTTCCTAGTAGGAGAAACGTGCCTACAAATTCTTTTAATACTTTTTGCAAAATACTTTGCATCACCAAGAAAAGTACCCCAGAACAGCCAACAGACAGTTGATTAGGGCACTTCTCTGAGAGACAAGACAAGTCATTTTCTCTCATGTTGACAATTGCTCTAAACTGAAACTCTCTTGTGTTGTGAGTGAGTGTTTTAATAGCCAGGCTGTTGCCTCAAATAACTGTTGCCCAGTTTTCAAAAAGAAACAGTAGGCTCTTACCTTCAGCTGAGGGTGTCCACAGAGAGACCTCCTTCGACAGAGATGCACTCAAAATTCTGGGTATCATATCTCAAGATCAGCAGTATTTAAGCTACAACCTTTTATAGACATCCCATTAGTTAGCGTAGTCTAGTCCAGCTGTGAATCCTGGTCTGGACTGATTAAGTTAGTGTGTTTACATCACCTAACTGGGGAATTTAAGTTACTTAGTGTAAAGCAAATGCACAATGCAGAGAGCTAACTCTTTCACAGATTGATTAGAAGTTCCAAAGTTATCATGTTTTCTTTACCATGTTACAAAGAAGCCTGTCTCTCTGCAGTTGACAATATATAAGAAGTCTAACTTAGAGACTTAATTATGTGATTACTGTTTTAGCATTTTCCATTCAATACAGGAAAATTATGTATTTGGTTTAGACTCTGTGTTTTGTTTCATGAGCATAGAAGTTAAACACTGTGGTGATGAATATCACAACTGATCTAACTTTGTATGAAGTTTGATGCCAAAAATTGATTCTCATCTTGATACTACTTGTGACTCCCAATGCTTTAACAATAGGAAAATTAAGCCACAGTATCCTTCCCAAGATATCCCAACCTCAGCCAGACACATAGGTCTCTATCTATTTTTAGAATACAGCTATACATTTTTAAGACTTATACCCTGGAGTTCTCCCAGATTTTTGCTTCAGCACATAAACTGCAGTTTGTACAGAATTCAGTGGCTAGGGTACCCTGTAAATGCAACTTGTATAAACACTGAATTGGTACTAAACTGGAATACTGCTTTCTGTCAACTGCTGAACTGATTTAAAGATACTTGTTGTGTATAGGCTTATAAAATTGAAATGGTTGTGCCCTACACATTGAACTATTGATTGTAGTACCCATTATATTTGCTTATGGTGTCATGGCTAAGGCTTTTTAGTGTTCTCATAGTATGACTACAGTCATCTGCAAGTACTGGTAAAATATCTTCTTGGAACCTAAAATTTTTCTTACCAAAACAAAGAATAGTTGAAATTCTTTGGAGATTTCATTGACAGTAGTAGCTGCATTAACATAACAATCTACTCTGTGTTACTCCTGTGGTTTAAAGCAGTCCTAAAGCTGTTGGAGAACTCTCCAGTGAGACAGGGCTGAATAATTTTTTTGTCACACAGTTGTATAGAGATTACAGTCTCCCCTGCACTGTGGTGGTCCCAGCATTTTCTGGAGTCTCACAGAGCAATAAATACATGGAATAAACATATATCCAGCAAGTTCTCTCTTTTTCCAGCAATTGCCAAAGTGTCTAACCAGTGCACCTGAAATCTTACTGAATAAGACTGCGCTTGGTGATTATCCTGTCATCTCCATGCTACAAAATTTCTAACATTATTCTCTAGCTCAAGGGCTATGTGTTTGGATGACCTCTTGTACTGGGTCTGACAGGGATGGAGTCAGTTTATTTCCCAGAAGCCAGTATGGTGCCGTGCTTGCATTTATGAGTAAACCAGTGCTGATAATACATTTTAGCTATTGCTGAACAGCGTTTGCATAGCATGGAGTCCTTTCTCTTTTTCCAACTCTCTCCCCAGCAAGTAAGTTGGCGGTGTGTGAGAAGCTGAAAGGCGACAAAACCAGGAAAGCCAATTTGAGATCACCAAGGGATATCCTATGCTATATAACATCATGCTCAGCAATAAAAAGCTGCAGAGGCTTTAGGGCTTTTTCTTTGATGGCGGGTGGGGGAAGGTAGCCCTTGCTCAAATACTTGCTGGGAAGTGTTGAGGGCTTTGCTTTTGTTTCATTTTTGTAGTATCGGTTTTTTTTGTTTGTTTGTTTCTATGGGTTTTTTTTCTTCTTCTTTGCTTATTAAAGTATCTGTACCTCAACCTACGAGTTTTCTTGTTTTAGTCTTCCTATTCTCTCCTCCAACCCGCTCGGGTGTGGGGGAGAGTGAGTGAGCAACAATGCGGTGATTAGCTGTAGGTTAACTCACAGCAACTCTACAAAATTAGCTGGTTGTAAGACCAGTTGGAGATTCAGAAATCAGTACAGCTCCCTCTGAGACAGTAAAAGAGGACTGTACTAAAAAAAAAGTATATGGGGAATGTCTCTAACTTATTTCTGTAGCTTCCTTATGGGAAGTAGAAAGCGTTCTGTTGATTAGGACATTAAAACCAGGCTGGCTTTAACAAGAAAATATCATTGCAGTGAAATCCTTGGCAGTTTGACAATATGATTTTATATTTCTTTTTCTGTGACAGTTCTGATTCTGGAGTTCTACTGAATCATTGACAACCATGGCAACATGATGGGAAAGGAGACAGCAGTACCATGCTATTGGAGCTGTGAAGCAGAGAAACTGTTACTGCTTGAGTTGATTATAGCTGGTAAAAAAAAACCTTGTCACAATAAAAATACGCTGACAACCAGAAACAAACCATCTTTCTAGTCCCCTTGGGCCAATCAGTTACACTGCTCGTGACTAAAACACATTGACCATCTTGAAAGGAACAGCACTGTCAAATTGAGTGTTTTGGACATAGCAGTTTTGTTATCTTTGTTCTCCTTTTTAACTGCCTCTGAAATTTCATTTGGATGCTGTATCTTTTTCTGTTTTAAACTGTGTCTGTCTTCATGATGATTGAGGTCTTCACTTTACATTATATTGGATTGTGTTTGTAATATATTTCAGAATCCTTCAAAATGAGAAATGTTACAGTAGAACTATTGTTTATCCCAGTTTTAATGGCTTTACTATTATTAAAAAAAAGTGAAGCCAAACCATAATCTGAATGTTTTATTGGGGAAAAAAAAAAGTGTAACTTTAAAAAAAATCAAGCACCTCTTTTATAATGATACTGTTAATATCTGAGTTTTCTGTAATACCACTTAATGATTTTCACTGGTTATAATTAAGATACTTCTAATTAATTTGTGATGCCTTTTTTTTTTTAATAAACTTTCTCTGCAATATGTAATTTTTCAAGATTCATATATTGTATGCGCTTTGTTTTGAACCTGATTGTTTTCTGGAAGCACCACTACTACTCTATAGAATCTAAGGAAAAAAAACAACAACTAAACAAACAAAAAAATCAAAACTTAGAGAAATAAACAAGAAAAAACCCAAATGTATTCTCAGAAAACTCAACATCTCAGCATATGCATATGCAACAATTGTCTGTCTTTCTCACTGTAAGTTATCACAAATTCTGCTGCAGTTAGAATACCAAACATATTCTTGAATAAGAACATTTTTCACATCCCAGTGGAATATGTGGGGTTATTGTTCTAAGATATTCTCCCTCTCATTGATAGACAAGAGGGTCTATCTTGAGGGTTTCTTTTAGATCTATCTCTTCTCTGACTTTTTCTTGTGCGTGCATATTGTTGTCTTCAGATTTAGCTGCTGAATCCATCATATGTATTCTTTTACCTGACCAACATCTCTTTTTTCCTGCTTCATATCCAGTATAATGTTACCTGCAAAGAGTGATTTAAAATATGTGTATACATCTACCAAATCTGTGTTCCTTCAACCTATAGGAAATGAAAGAGGCTGTAAACATAACAAGGCAGCAACCCATCAGACAGACAGTCTCATACTCCAGAATAATAGTCTACAGAACATTAAAATTAGCTAAAATTATCTCAGGACTATAATTTTCAACACAGAATAGATAAATCTAATTGAGACCTTTAATCTGAGAATATGGAGTCAATATTAACTAAAATATCAGAAAAAAGATATGGTTTTTAAAAAGCAGCAAGAAAAAGTATTCTGTTAAAATTTACTTTCAAATCTGTGCAGATTTCTGACAATGCTCAGATGTCATTCTGTGAACATGACTATGGTGTCAGGGCCATTCTGACACAGGTAACAGAATCCTCAGGCATTCTCTGGCACCTATCTTGTGCACTCCCTGCTAAGGACTTCCCAGTTGAACATTCTACTGGAATGTACAGATTTCTCTTGTACTTGTTATTCATGTTTAATTATGAAAATTAGAAAAGTATATAGAGTTCAGTAAATATAAATATTATGCTAAAAGGTAGAAGCGTATGAAAAGTGTCAAAAACGAGATTAAAGGTTTGAATGACAGAGCACCTGGTTAGAAGCAGTTTCATCTCTGTTGCACATTTTGTGGCCTGAAGGAGTGGTACAGAGTTCGAACAGAGAAAATGGTCACAGCATGTGAGAAAGACCAGTGAATATTCTGGGATTTTATAGTGTGAAAGTGATATAAGAAATGGGATTTCAAAACATTACTAAGAATGAAATAATGAGATCTGGGAAGGCTTAGGGAAAGAAAAGCAGAAAGCAAAAAATAACTACAAGATTATGAGGTGAATAACAGGGTGACTAGTTAGTTGTGTAAGATGATAGGAAAGTGTCAAAGAAGATGATTTTGGAAGAAACATTCAAAAGAAAAGACCAGATTAGCAGCAGGATTTCCTGAGGATGTGTCATAGACAGAGAGAAAGAGGACACCAGGCAGACTAGATAGTGAGAGTTAAGGAAATATAATAGCAACTTGCTGGCACAGAAAAGTCTAACAAGGATAAAAAAAAATCAGTCAACACCCTGAGAGAAAGTGAATGAGAAGAAGATCCACAGAAGATATAAAGAAAGGAATAATCATCGAAGCAGGACATAAATGACGTAGTAGAAGGCAAAGTAGAGAAGCTCTCCAGACAAAGTGGATTGCAAGAAGTTAAAGAAAGATCAAGAATGCCTGTAGAAAACAGACTCTTAGAGCTTAAAACAAATGATCAGCAATAGTTGTAGGGGCAGCGTCATTGATCAATCTGTTTAACACTGGAGTGGGTAGTATGGAAAATCAAAGACAGTGAAAAAAGACATCTCCAAAACATAACGTGTTCTGCAAGAAAGAATATATACAGCTAAAACATTTACTGACTCGGCTGATGAAAAAATCAATACAGCAGGTGGTCATTTCAGGATGAGAAGTTGAGACTCATCTGACTTTGCTGTCTGTATTTACTAAGAAGTATTCACTTGAGTACATAGGAAAAAAGAGAAGTCTCACCAGTAGGTTTTCTTCCATCTGTGTGTTGCAGCCACAATGGCAATATTATTGACAGATGTCCCCAAAACATTTTAGCAGCAGTGTATTAAGAGGTCCTTGTAAAAACAGGCAATGTGGAAATAAAAATCAAAGGTAATTGGAATAAACTATGTGTCTAGAGTGAGCTAGATTTGACCCAGCCTGCCAAAGTGAAATACAACGAGCTCCAGTGCTATGCAAGTTGAAAAGCTAGTTAAAAGTCAGCTTTGATGCTTAAAAAACACTAAAGAAGAAAAAGCGTGAGGAAAAATAAATAGAAAAAGAAAAATGTTTTCAAGACAATTCAAAACAGCTTAAAATTTCAAAGAGAACAAGAAAATCAGGGAGTATCAGAACACCTCCTACCCCCAGTCAGTTAAGGGAAAGGAAAAGAAAATAAACAGGTTAAAAAACTGGCCTACAGGGATTGGGTATACTTAGTTTTAAGTATGTATTAAGTATAAATGAGGTTAAAATCCAGATCACAGGAATACATTTGGCTGGGTCACCTAAAAAATATGGGTGTCCATGTCGGATTTCGGTTCTTTATCTCTGAAATGTTACATTTTTTGCATATGATGTAGCAATATGAGTGGTGAAAACACAGGAAAACACCTCCTTTTTCATGGAAGACGATACATTCAGATGTGGCATAATCCTTCTCCTTATTATCTAATACGACTTTCTTTTTCCTGGGTTGCAATAAACAACTTTTGTTTTGCATAAGGCTTTGCACACTCTTGTAGGCATGGGCCAGGTAAATCTAGCTTCTGTGTTTCTACTCTCAGTCAACTGCAGTCAGGCTCTGAAAGAGAACATTATATAGGATGATAATCTAATGAAATCTGTGCCAAAAGCAGTCTAGGTGTACAGTGGATCAGAATTGAGCAACTGTTTTCTACTTTCATTATGCTTGTGCTATGTAGCCTTTGAGAATTTTTAATTTTTTTACCTTTTATCATACTTCATGTTCTACATATTCTGTTTTGTGTATTTATACTACAAATAGCTTGAGGCAGGGACTCTCATTTATTCTATGTTTGTACAGATCTTAATAAAATAGGTTCCCAATACCTGAGTTTCTGTGTGTTACTTTGTCATCAGTAACCACTACGAGAACTTCTGATAAGATTCTGACATTATAAAACATGAATATCAATTCTGATTCAATATAAATCTCAAACCTTACCTCCAATTCACTTCGGATATTTTACTGCCATTTCAGCCAATCCTTACTTATGAATAACTACTTCAGTTAGAAACAGATGCAAAATAAATGCCGTTATTTTTATTAGCTTTTTTTCTTCTATCCTGAAGGAGCTTTAAGGAAAAAAAAAATTAATAATGCACATGTGTAGAGATAATGGGAGCTATTATTAAGCTCTCGTGGTTATCTGTTCAATTCGCAAACTCTTAAATAAAATAATTTAACCGTGTGGTTCTTTCCCACTCTTTCCCCAATAATATCTGTAAGAAAAAGAAACGGCCACCCCAAACCACCTTGCTAAACGGAGCTTTTTCTATTTTACTATCCTAATGCCTGATTATAAGAAACTAAGTCTTTGCTTATAAACTCAATATACATAAGACATTTATTGCTATATAGTTCAGTAAAGCCATATATTCATGGTTATAATACAAGACAATATATGCCTGCCCTTGGACTTTTTATGCTCTTCCACCATGCTGGGGGGAAGGATTATGTTTATTTGGGTTCCTTCTTGGGAGCAGTGCACTGTGGGATTGAATTGGTTTGTGTTATGGTTCTTCAGTGATCAAAACACTTGGACCTTCAGCTTTCAGCTTAATTTGGCATGGTGACAAATGTCTACATATGCTAACCTGAGCATTTGAGGTTTGTACCTCACAAAAAGTGTAATTGACAGAACAATAGTTTCTGGCATCCCAAAAAAAAAAAAATTTACTTGGATTAAATACAGCAAATTCATCTTCAAAAAGAAAGGATATAAAGGAGAAAGTGTTTCCTGTGGTCAGTGTCAAAGCTAAAACACTGTCCTTTTAGTTAAGCACTGTTTTTACTCTTAAATTAACCTGATATAGAAATGAAAACAATCAATGGAAAAAAAGTGCAAGACAGCAATTTAGATGAAGCTTTTTTTTTTTTTTTTTAATTTTGCTGAATTAAGAAACCCATGCCAAACCTAAAAAAACCCCAGCCCCACTTCTATTCACACACCACTGTGATAACTACGTACCAGCTGCTTTCTAACGATCGGCTCTGATTTTAGATAATAGCCCTGTAACTCACGCATTACACGCACGCTGCAAAAGTAAAAATAAATAAAATTAAATGTAGAGAAGGCCCAGGGTTACCCGAGGCGCCCCGTGCCGCCCCCGCAGGGCTGTGCCGCCCCGCGCCGGGCCCGCGTTGCGGGAGTCCCGGCGGGCGTTGCCTGGCAACGGGCACTGGCGCTGGGCGCTGCCAGCGGCCCGGGGGCTCGGCCGGGAATGCGGGCCCGAGGGACGGCGGAGCGAGGCTGGCAGGAGGAGCGGGGGGTGCGGCACTGCTGGGGGTGCCAGGGACAGCTGGGTGGGAGGCTGCCAGGCTCCATGAGCAAAGCCGTTCCTCCCCTCCCAGAGAGGTGCCACTGTCAGGAAAATGCACAAACGCCAGAGGTTTTTGTCCAAAAAGGAGACAGAGGAGTCCTAAAACTTCATTCGAATAAAAGTAGAGAATCCACTGGAGCCCACGCCCGCGGGGTTTTGTCTCTCGAGGTTTCGGAGGGCGCAGCCTTCTTTCATCCTAAACTCCCGGCTGCATGTTGCCCTCTTCCTTTCCCCACTGGCTGAGGTACTAGGAAGGTACGGCCTTCCCGAACCGCCTACCACATACCCCCCTTAACCTGTCATTTTAGCCCAAAGTTCAGAAGCTCAGCCTTGTGCAGACCCGATGGTTTGTTTCAGGAGCCAAGCTGTCTGGGCTCTGTAGCAAACCTGCTGCCCAAAGTTAGTAGAGACATTAAGACCCGTTCCAAAGACGTTGACATCCACACCTTCACCCATCGAATTGTTTCTAAAGACATGAGCTTTCCTCTCACCGCCGCTGCACGATTCCTTTATGCACATTTAGTGGACCAGGTGGGAATGAAATGAGTATTTCTGGCTCCGCTTTTTCACCTTCTCCCCATCTGCCCGCTGGGGGACTGAGTGTTTTTTTTAATTATTATTCGTAGGCACCTTTCACCTCCCGGTCAGCTGCAAGCCATGGATATAGAGTCTGGACAAAAACACTCTTGGACAGTATCATGGAGGATACTGAAACATAACATAAAAAATGGGCTGAAAGGAGAAACCACTAAATAAAACCCCATAAATCCCACCCAATACAAAGGCGAACCAAACAGTACATTTTAGTTTGCTTTCATGCATTTTCTTCATTATTAAAAAAAAAGAATGATGAATCCTCTGATGTATACATTTTTAATTATTGCAAAGGCTCTGCTCTGGCTCTAATTTAATTTGCAATATCATATTTTCTTTCTTAAATAAGTTTAATCTTAAAAATTGTATGACTAAATGAAGAACTTCCTTTTAAAATCTCAAAAAAATGGATGCAGGTGAAACATCTATTTAAAAGCCTCAAGAAAAAGGCAGATAATGCAACATCTCAATTGTTATACATGTAGGACTTTCAGCTAAAACTCCTGTTGCTATAATACACAGACTAGTTAAACAGATTTGTCTGGTCCAATGTTTTTTTAAGGAAATCTTATTTATAGCATTGACTTAAACTAAATTGTTGTTTGGAGGGGGGGAGAGGAGTTTTGTGGTAACTTCTAACAATAATTTGATTTTTTCTGTCTGATTAAATTGTTGCAATTTAAATTACACAATTGCAGTTGGTACATTTATTTAAGAGATGCAAAAGGAAACAGTAAGCACTTTATAAGGAAGAATCTGTTGTAAACAATCAGTTTTTATGTATGTATATAGCATTTTGGCTGAAATATGTGGAAATAATAATCACTGTAATAATAATTATGATAATAATAATGATAAGAAACCACAAACGAAAAGCCTTAGAATTGCCACCGACTGTAGTGGATCCTACATTAATTCAAGATTTATCAATAGCTTTCAGCTAATGAAATGGTGTTTAAATTAATTTAATTAAATGATTTTGTGTGTTTTAGGAAGGGCAATTCTTTTCACTTTAGTCCATCAGAAAATAGGTTAAATTCAGTGTTCTGTATTATCAGCTGGTAAACTGAATATTAGGTGATACTGAATATTAACCAGCATATGAGAATATAAACTTGTCAGAATGCAATTTTGTATAGTTAATAGTGAGAACACCGTTTAAGTTTTTTACCAGCCTTCCCTGTGTTCTGTAGAGCTGGCACACCTTACCAAACCTGCCTTATAAATCACTTTTCCAAGTGTTTCCAAAGCTTTCTATGTGGCCATTTAATTTGATTTGACTAATGCGTCCCACTCTAAATCTCTAAATGTGTTTGTAGAGATAGTGAGGTCGACCTCACTTCCTGACTCCAAGCCTATATAAAAATCGGCATGAAAGAAGCAGCAATCTTGCTGCAGCCCAACAGTAGTGCTCCAGCTACGATTGTACAGATTGCGAGATTTTTAATCTTCCCAAGACTTAATAGAACACGTTACATAAAAAAAAAAAAAAAAAAAAAAAAAAAAAAAAAAAAAAAGACAAAGGTGTTTTTATCTTTTTGTTTTGTCCTGTCACTGGTCACCACTGGAAAGAACCTGTCTCTGTCCTCTTTGCACCTTCCCTTTAGCTATTTATATATCTATTGATAAGATTCCCCTGAGCCCACTGCAGGCAAAGCAGTCCCAGCTCTCTCAGCTGTTCCTCTTCTGTGAGGTGCTCTAGTTCCTGTCTTATCCTTGTGATGCCTTGCTGAACTCTCAATTGTATCTCTCAGGGCCCCAAAAATGGATGCAGTTAAGCAGATGTGGCCTCGCCACTGCTGGATAAAGGTGAAAGATCACCTCCCTCGACCTATGGACAATATTTTTCCTGACATAGCCCAGGATTCCAGTCACTTTCTTTGCAGCAAGAGGACACTTCTGGCTCATGTTCAACCTGGTGATCACCAGGACCTCCAGGTACTTTTCTGCCAAGTTGTGTAGCCCCCAGCTTAGTGCACATTATTGTTCCTCACCAGGTGCAGAAATTTGCCCTTCTTCTTTTGAGGTTCCTGCCACTTCTTCAGCCTTTTGAGGTCCCTCTGGATAGCCTCACAACCTGCAGTGTGCCACTCCTCCCTGTGCGGTGTCAGCTGTAAATTTCCTGAGGGTACGTTAAAGAAATTCCTCGGCGCTAGGTTTCCCACAGCAGAGTCTCAGTTGTCCACTTCCAGGAAAAATAATTTAAAAATTGAAATGTATTGCAGTAAAGAAAGCTTGAGCTCAGTGTCTTCAGAAAAGGACCCCAAACAAAGAAATCCCTGGACAGTTATATCCTTACCGTTTATGTTTCCTACACCTTATGCGGCAGTTCAATCCAATAAAAATATTAGGAACTGGGGTCTTCTGGTTCTCCATTGGTTCTGTTCACTGTCTCTAGGTGGGCCATTTATCTTTTTACTCTAATGTTGCAGCTTCTGCTGGTGGGATAGTGGCCTTCCTTAATGCCTTGTCTTCCAGTGTGAACAGGCTCTGGGGATCCCTTTTGCTTAAGTAGGTAAAAAGCTCAGTGTATGCAGCAAAAAGTTCATGATGTGTGGCCTGAGGCTTCAGCACAGCTAACTACTAATGCTAAGTGAGTTACACTAAGCAACTAATTTCCTTTATTCCTTTACAAGATACTCTCTGCTCCATCACCCAGATCATTAATTAAGATGTTAAACAGAACTGGACCTGGTATTGATCCCCAGTACACCACTAGTCACTGGTCTCCAACTAGACTTTTATTTTTTACTGCTCTTTTTTTGCTAAGCAGGCCCTTTCTTTAGCCCCTTGGAGAGTCTTATGGATTTATTAGCTTACTCTGAAGAAATAAAATTGGGGTTACATTTAAGAACAATACAAAGGAAAAAAACAAAAACAGTTGTCCAGTAATTATGAAGCCTAGATTTACCACCTTCTTGTGGTACAATGTAGTAGCAATGATCCAGGTCAGCGACAAGAAATAATTAGCTTAATGTCACAATTCCAGACCTAAGCTGATTGTAACTGTATTCTGTACTTACAGACATCTTGCATCTCTGAACTCTCATGTCTTTAATGTGGTTTTTGCTCTGGGCCTCAGGTCTCTAGCTTTGCCCTTTTTCTTGCTCTGGAATTATGTAATTCTTTTGTTTTTGCCTTAGATTCTGAACTGTAACCAACTAAAGCAAAGGTAGTCTCCAAGAAAGGTGCTGCTACTTTAGAAAATTATTTACTTTATAATTTAAGAAGATGAACATAAAAAAACCAATTCAAGTGACAAAATAACTATCTCACTTATTGTAATTGTTTGGCAGGGCCTGGTTTCTGGTAGCAGGGGGACCACTGAGAGTAGACCCACACCGGAGAAGTTCAGAGAGAACTGTCTCCTGTGGGAGAGACCCCACGGCCTCACGGGGGAAGGACTCCTCTCCCAGAGTAGCAGAAGAAAATCTTGGTGATGGACTGACAACAACCCCCATGCCCTGTCTCCCTGCGCTGTCAGTGGGAAGACAGGAGGGGCTGGGGGGAAAAAAAGGTGTTTTAAGGACTTATTTTACTTCTCATTATCCTCTTCTGATTCTGTTAGCAATAAATTCACTTTGCAACCTCAAGTTGAGTCTGTTTTGCCCTTGAAGTGTTTCTCCCCAACCTTACCTTACTCATTACTCCTTTGTTTTCTTTTTTTTTTTTTCTTTCCTCCTCTGCCCAGCTGTGGCAGGGGAGGGTGAGCAAGACTCTTGTGGGTGCCTGGCATTGGGCCAGTGTCAAACCATGACACTTATCTTTCAGGTTTGCTATTCCAGGGCTCTTGAAAAGCCCAACTTTTATGTTTCTTCCTCAGAGCCCTAGACAATCCATTCTGTCATGGTCGGTAACATCGTGCTACCTGGATTTTAATCCACTTGGATATTTTTTACGGCGAACTTTTATAAATGGAGAAGAAGGTGAATATATTACATCTATGTAAATATAAACGTGAAAGTGATGCCTTTTTTAAATTAAAAAAGCTACTGATAAACTAGGGACAAGAAAGCATCAAGACAACTCTTCTTGAATGGCATAAGGCAAGTGGGAAGTTGATAGAATGTGTTTTGTATTTTTGTAAACTGAATCTTGACAGAAGTATATTCAGGAGTAGTGACTGTAGTTGAGGAAGTCATTACATATGAAAGAAAACAAAAAGATGAATGCTTTTACAGAAATTTGGTTAATGAAGATGTGCTTAGAATAGAGGATGTAAAGATTAAAGGAAAATACCTAGAACTTCCATTTGGAGCAGATATTTCATATGTTGCTGGACATCCTCCCTCCACTGCCCTCCCCCTCTTGTGTGGGTATATCAAAACTATTATTTTGTTTGATTCTAATTATCAAATGATATACAAAGGAATTTATGTTAATGACGTGTATTTGATAACAAATGAGAAGTTAAAGGTAAACCCCCTCCATATATTACTGTGTAAACTACAAAATGGCAACTTCTAATACAGATGCTAGCTCCATTATTGCTTATTTGTCTAGAAAGAAGTAGTGTGGGGTTTTTTTTTTCCTGCAGCATTTCATGAAAACAAATGTGTTTATTTTTCTATCACAGAACCAATTTACCGTGAAAAAATTCGGAGTTCAAAAGTGAATTGTTTCTCAGGGATATACAATGAAGCACACAGACACCACTTCTTATCCTCTTGAGGCAGAAACTGTAAATTAGATTTTAACAAGCCAGATGTAGGCAATATAAATTTGTATAACAAGCCTCAGCAATAATAAAAAGAAAAAAAATCTGTTCACTTGTAGTGTGGAAGTAGAGATAGTTAATACTGAAGTAAATTCAGATTTGTTGTGGTCATTTATGGAAAATCACTGTTTTATGACTTGCACTGTATCTAAAAATTTGAGATTATTAAATAATAAATGAGTAATAATGATTACTGAAATAATGCTCTCTGGAGATTAAGAACCACAAAGTCTAACATGAAGTCTTCAGTAAAGGAAAGAGCTGTCTGTCACAGAGAGGAGGGTACAGTACACTTTCAAAAGCCATTTACAAATAAAACTTGTGCCCTGGAGCCACTCACACTGGATGTCACTCGGAGTACATTTGTTCAGATCCGTGTCAGTGTGCAGCAAGGGCCAGCTGCTCCCTAACGGACCAGGAGTTGTGAGCCAAGGGTGACCCGAGGCTTGGCAGATCTCTTCCCGACAAGCACCATCCCTCAGGATCTGACTATAGTGAGCAAAACCTGATGCTGTAACAGTATCAACAGTCCTGAGAAGGCAAGTGACAAGCTGATGTCAGAAACTATCCAGGAGCAGAACAAGGTGACAGGAATGGGGCTGGAGAAATACTCTGAGGTTCATTCTGGGGACACGGCTGGAAACTAGCACTCCTATGGGGCAGGGAACTGAGAGCCTCAGACTCAGCTGAAATTTTTCTCCAGGGTCCATGTGCAGGACTGGGAGTTCCCAGGGGAGACTGAGAAAGGCCAGGTCTGGTAGTGTCCTCAAGAAGCCCTAACAATGTGTATAAATCTGTCTTCATATGTGAAATAGATAATGACAATAACATTTTAGGAATCATTATGTATTAACCAAATTAATTGGTAAATAAATAAATTAATTAAGGGAGATGACTGGTGGTGGTTAAACTCCTCAGAACTGTCTTACTCATTCTAGGTCTCTTTAAACTTGTCTCTATTTTTAAGGCTGTCTTCTGTAACATAAAACGGACTAAGAAGTAAATCAAGCGAGTCACAATACCCAGAACAACTCAGAAGAAAACTAAAACCTCATGCCCATGATCATGAAGTAGCGAAAAGTAGCTACACAGGTGTCATGCAGAGATGTAAGTTAGTATGGCACATAAGTAGCTTGACTGTTTAGAAAATGTAAGAGAATTAGATAATAGGCTTTCTTTCCAACAGATGGAAAGAAGCTAGTCCTCAAACCTAGATAGCACAAAGTTGCCAAGGGCAGAAATGCCGGTGTCCCTGCTAATTTTACTGTTTGCTACCTTTTACTGTTATATTTAGGGAACTTTCAAACTGATGTTCCCCAAAACCCTTCTGTGTATACAGACTGATTCAGTCTTTTCAATCCATTAAGGTCTTTTTTTTCAGTACTGTAGGTCTAAAAATTAGTTCTCTCTCATCATTGTAAATGTATTTATAGGATAGTTAGCAATGAAGAAGAATTGTTCTGTTTCTTTCAGGCACAGTCCCAGTGCAACAGTGGTGGTTTTGGACAAAAAGAAAGAAGAATGGTCTATCTAGTCTCCAGCTGTGAAGAAAGAGCTTATTAAGGCTTGTAGCGACCCTGACTTGCACCAGAAGAACTAAACTACACTGGTCTCCTTAAAGGTATGACATGGCTAAAAGCAGAGGGGGTCATAGGGGCTGTATGTTCTCTAGGAAATCTATGGTTTCTGGCTGTTAAAGGAAATAACATTTTCTTCCACAGTTCTGTTCTCCTTTTGCAAACTTCCTCAGGTGACACATTGGCAAGCTGATACAGGGATGCTTGAAAGCAGTTGCACAACATTACAAGAATTTTAAAAGCTTAGCTGAATTTTTTTTTATTTGAATACTTTATCACTAGTAACCGGCATGCTGTTATTACTTGTGGATATAATCTTCGCATCATATGGAAGGACACTGAAGATCTTGAGTAGCAGTCAAACATGTCTTATGGTGCTCATTAATATGCAGAAGTTATATCACCAGCCAGCAATCAAAAAAGAGAAATGATCACATCAAGAATAAAGTATCCCAGGGAGAGAATTAATGTCACAATAATTACATGGTTCACAGTGGAGAATGTGTGGTTATTAGCAGTTCTAGAGAGCTAATTAAGCAAGTCAAAATTCTTTTTAAACCAGTTTAATCACGAGAAAAGGTGTTCCCTTGGCTCTGAACAACTAACTAGCATACAAGAATTGAGAGTTCATGGGTACATCAAAAAGAAAGTAAAGATCGTAATTGTACTGTACTAAGCTGAACTACCTTCAATTTAAAAAGTGCTAGCTAATAAAAATAGAATTCATCAAATTGTTTGCTTTGGCAAAACACAGCAAGGACTGCTGCTGTTCATTAAGTCTCAGTGCTTTTTTACATAGTGTGTACAAATTTATTTATCATGATTGACTACATTGTGCTTTTCCGTCATATCAACAAAGTTGAGGCAATCTTTCTGCCTTGCCTGATTCACTCAGAGATATCAAACTAAAGCAAGGAAGAATGTGTCATGGAATGGAGAAGAAAATGGCACTTAGGCTCATAGCAGTCACCAGAACCAAATTCAAAGTGAATCATGTTGAAGTAAACAAAACCTTCTGAAATATTTTCAGTGTCTTGTGGTGTCCTGTTCTACCCCTCACCCCCTCCAACATACTGGTGGTTAGCAAGTGGGACTGAAAAAATGCTGGCTAACTCATGAATATCTCTCTGAATGCCAGCATTGACTGTGCCTCATTGTGATGCAGGAGCTATGAGAGAGTAACTGGATTTTCCTTGTGCCTCTGCCTCTAAGCACACACAGAGATTGTGCCTCTTTAGACAGTATGGTTCTCATCTACCTTACTCTGTTTACTGTGGAACCATAATCTGCCTGGAACCATAATTATATTTGTTCCTCTTCTAAAGTGGTCAGTAGCTTGCTTAGCATGCAAGTTTGCTGCTAGATTCCATTTAAATAACCTTGCAATTATAGTGTTGTGCAATAAAATAAATTCACTTTTGTAAAAAATTATATTGTAGAGTGTGATATGGACAGAACTCAGATTTTTTGTTATTCTGCTCTCTCAATTATTTATGTCAGCCAGTGCCTCATTATAACAGTCATAACATTTCAGTTCTGGAATTCATCACAAAATGTTTGTAGTTCTAATGTCTTAAATGATTTTTCAAAGTGGAATTGTAGATAGTCTCTTTACTGAGTCTCAAAACCACAAAAACGAAAAGTGATCATTACTAAAGTATGAACACCAAAGGAGTCTTAGGGCATTAAGAATATATTTAAGATTTTGCACTTTGTAAATTCCAGAATTACATACAATGAAATGATACTTCAAGGATGTATGTCTTTTTACACATAGTTTAAAATGCATGCAATTGTCCGAATATTACACAGACTTAATACATTTTTCCTAGGCCTATTGATAAAGAAAAATGATAAATTAGAAACATGAGTTCAGAATTAATTAGCTTTTATGTATGTAGGTGAAAAAAGAATACAGATGTGGAGGAATGATGAAGTGCAAATTGACATGAAATTTTGAACATGTTACTAAGCAGCTGGTGGAGGATACATATCCATAAACTAAGATCAGACACAGAAGGAATATATGACAGAACTTTCATTGCTACAGATGAGCCATATGCAATGTGAAGTTGTGTCAGTAATTAATAGGGATGCTTTTATTATTATTAAGCTGCATAAGGCCATATCTATTCACCAAGATACCTACAGTTGCCTCACGTTATCTGACTTTAAGGTTCTAAAAACTAGTACTCTAATCCAGTTTTTTGTGTTCTCTCTCAAATCAATGGAGAAAGGATAATGACCCTTTGCATTCTATCATAGATTTATATTCTGTGGAAACTCATGTCTTTATTGACCACAGACGGTGCTAATAACTCTGTCAAGTGGCTCAAGTTATGCAACATGAAACCTACTCAAATTAAGAAGAAATTAAATGAGATAAGTCTTTAAAAAGGAGGAAAACAAAGGCCAGCAATTTGGTAGTACTCCAATCTACATAATAAATAATCTGAGTAATAAAATTACATTATATAGACTAATGTAATTTTAAAAACAGACTGCAATTATTTTTAGCATGATTTTTGAAACTAAATATTTAAGCCAAGTATCTCAGATATGTCTGACTACATATGCTACTGCAAAACCTTGCACAATGCTGGTCAGTGTATGGTTTCAGATAATATACTTGTAGTGAATTCATGCATATCTGAAAATGTATTCATGCTTTACATTTTTTTATTGGTCCTCATATAAATCTCTCAAATATGTTATTCTGTTTGCTTTCTTTTTGTCTTTGTTCTACAAGGACCTGATTCATCCTACTCAAGTTAAAAGCATTTTTTCCATTTATTTTGACACAATTTGGATCAATGCCATACATCTCTTTCCTTTTAGAAGCAAAAATGAGTTTTAATCTCCAAGAACTTGCAAACGTGTCATTATACAGCCAGTTGCTTAACAAATATAAAAATAAACCTTCTGCCATTTATCTTAGAGGCATATTCTAATAACTTATATATTTTAAAATCATTGAGGAATAAGTTACTGATGAAATAGCTCCTGCAGTGTAAAGACTAAGCAATAAAATTACTAATGTTTCATTAATCAGTTTACTTAGATATTTTAGATGCTTAGACTACATGTTATTTTGGAGTTTGTTTTTGTAATTAGTTATCAATCAATATCGCTAATGTAGTTTACAGTAGACACCAAAAATTAGATTTGCCTGGCACTGAGAAAGACAATCTACTCATTTATTTCTTTGTACAGCAGAAGTATATGTAACCATAAAAATATCAGCAAAAAAAAGTCTGTATTTTTGTCTCATTGTTTTAAAAGATGCATATATCATTCGTATAAAAACTGAAAATAAGACTTTCTATCAGCCAAACATATTTTAAACATGTAAATCCATAATGGCAAAATTGAGCAGAATTACTCTGAGTAGCTTGATACTTCCTTTGTGTGAGGTTTCAAGAAAGTTTTCACTGTGATTCCTATCAAAAGGTAGAAACATAACAAGAAAATTACTTAGCAAACATAGAATCAAAGAATCACGGAATCACAGGATATCCTGAGCTGGAAGAGACCCACAAGGATCACCAAGGTCCTTGTACAGGACCATCCCCGAGAATCACACCATGTGTATGAGAGAATTGTCTAAATGCATCTTGAAGTCTGTCAGGATTGGAGCTGTGACCACTTCCCTGCGGAGCCTGTTCCAGTGCCCAATAACCCTCTGGGTGAAGAACCTTTTTCTAATATCCAGCCTAAATCTCCCCTGACACAACTTCAGGCCATTTCCTTGTGTCCTGCCACTGGTCACCGCAGAGCAGAGATCAGTGTCTTCCCCTCCTTTTTCCCTCACAAAGAAGTTGCAGACTGCTATATTACAGAACAGTTGAGAACATATATGTGCATTTTTTCCCAGTTTTTTGTTGTTGTGGTTGGTTGGTTGGTTGGGGTTTTTTTGTTTTGGTGAATGAAATGTAACAACTAAGTGTTACAGTCTTCAGAAGCCAGTTAGCAGTTAAAGGCAGATACATACATTCTTATTTAGGCAAGAATATGGCCTCTTGTAGAACAAGGTAGCCTTGGCATCCTGAAAGCTCTTTTCTAGTACAGAATGTTTACATCTCTTCCGTTCTTTGCAAACAACCTGGAAGCCTGGAGTCACCAAATCCTAGAAATCAGTAGGAATACTCTCAAGACTTAGAAAGTCTTGAAATCTATATTATTCTCAATTGTCTTATGTTAATTAAGTTGAAAAAAAAAAGAGTTGAAAAAAAAACATGAATTAGCTCTTAAGGAAAGTCCATAATCAGCTTGTTTTAAGGTAGGAAAGTATTTAAATACCTTATTGAATTTGTAGGCTAAACAGACTACATATTTAAAGTTGGAATCTGGATTATGGTATGTTAAAGAGCACCATGACTATTTTTAGCCATAAGTGCATGGGATTTAGGATGAATTTTTACTGTAACATAAAATGTGAAAGGACTTAAAAGGCTTAGCAAGATCTTGAGTGCAGTTTGGATGATTAGAAAAGTTTCTTCATTTCTTTTTAACAGAATTCTGTAATATTCTGTCATCCAGAAATTTATCTTGAAAATTGAAGATGTTTTGGATGTTATAAAGTCATTTTGATTTTGCTCTACATATATAAATGATTTTTTAAAATAATAAAATAGCAGAACAATATCAAAATAGGACATTTTTATAACTACTTTAGCAGTTGCATTTATTCATGTAGTTTATTTTCTTTTAACAAAGTATGTCTAAATTTAAAAAAATAATGAAATAAGGTCTTTAACAAGAGCTTCTACTTACATTCTTAAAATCATAAATAAAATTCACAGTCTGAGAACATTACACAGTATTGGCAGATGAAAGTGGGTCTCAGAGGCCAATTTGTGTCCATAGTTAATGTAGTCGTGTTATTAACAATTTTTAACTTTAAAATAAATTTCTGTAATGAAGTAATTTTCTCCTTCATCTTCATCCTGATCCTATCATATATCTACAAAAAAATTTATTATATGTGTATAATCCAATCTAAGGGAAATTCATGAAAGAAGTAGAATGTTCCCAAAAATTCTGAAGGCTGTATGAAATTAAAATTATTTTGATTATTTTTCAATTGACAGTCTTAATATTCATGGCGTGTTTCACTGTGGATTGTTGTTTAAAAGTCTGTGTAAGTGGATTTACTTTTTTGCAAGCAATATATTATTACAATATCTTATTCATATTTAATTTAATTTGTTGGTTATGTTAAAGGACTATATAAGGAATCAAATTAATATATATTCATAGCTATTATAATTATTAATTTCAATAATTGAGGGTGATGATACAGCAATATACACCATTTACTCAGTTCTTTATATGGGAAGTAAAAAAACACAACAGCAAAAATCCTGTTGAACTGGAGAAGATGACTTTTCTACTTTGCTTGAAAGCTTTTGCAGTAAAAGCCACTCTTGCTGTGCTTGAGAAAAATCTAAAGAGAAATAGAACATATATGATTCGAAAAAGACTGCCTCTTCTATCCCCATGTAGATGGAAAACAAGACGTATAAGTGAACTATGTTACAGAAGTCTGACAAAAGCTTCCATAAATGTTATTGCAATATAACTGATAAACTCTTGGAAAGAAGAGTTAATAGCAGAGAGGATGAGACATGTTTTGAATGGAGCACATAGCAGACTTACTGCCTTGATATCTATTTTATTCTGGTCTCTGGGTGGGATACAGAAGAAATAGCAAAATTCCTTTGCTTGCAATGGAAAACCTGTGACCAACAGACAGAAATTTCTTTCCATTTGTCAATACAGAATACCCTTTGTTTGCAAATACATTCTTCAAGTTCAGAGCTACCAGACAAATCAGATGGGACTTTCTCATCAAAGGGACATGCAATCAACCTCAAGAAAACAATTTTACAACGTGAAACACAGAGTGTGAGAGACAGAAAACAAACACACGTAAAAAAAAATCAGTCTCAGTGAATTGAGTGAAGCATGGCTTAGACTATTTAGAAAGGTTGAACACATTTGGTTGAGTAGAGAAGAGAACAGAACGAAGGAGGGGGAAGAAAAACAAACAAACAATAAATCAAATGCAGAAAAAAATCCAGTGTGAAGGAAAGATGCCCAAAGAAGTAGAATAACTAAGGGTGTTTTTAAAGAAACAACTGAAACTGCATTTTTGAAAGAGAAGGTGGAATGATATTATGAAAGCAAAAGGCTAGTCTGCAACCTCTTAGCTATAAGAGGAAAGAAAAACAGTGACAATCTTTCTTTTGACAACATTGTCATGCTTGAAGAGCTCAATTTCCAAGTGCAATTCCTGCTAGGAAGAAGCTTTCAAGTAGTTCTAAGTATAAAGAAAAGCTTAAGGATGTAGTTGATACTTCATTAGGCTTTAATTGTGCACATTTTATTACTATTAATGACGATTCTCAAGATGAAAGAAGCTGAAAGGCAGTGAGACTAAGCTTGTGAGCAAGGGTTTCAGATGGGAAATAGAAGATCCATGGTGAATTGCTAAGTGCCATATAATGTCTTGGGGCTACCAAAATTCTATGCCTCAAGAATAATAAGGGTAGAATTAATATATGGTTCCAGGTTCCAGGATAACATAATGATAGATGCGGTGATGTTTGTGAGATTTTTATGTAGTGTATTAGATCTTGTAAGAGAATGAAGGCATCAGTTTTATACTTATGCAATAAAAGTGAAGGAATATTTTTTAAATTATGATAAGGCAAAAGTTCCTTTTCAGGAGATATCAAGTAGCAAGTATCCTGACTATGTAAGAGTATTCTAATTTATGTCTTAGTTCCCTCCTTCTTTCTTTCCTTCATATTGTTTTCATAATATGGAATTATCCTTCAGTCTTTTAAAATTTAGGAAAAAATATCTTTGTAGAAGGTATAGGAATCGGTCATCACACTGAAGCATAGTTCAGAAAATCTTGACAAATTGGATAAATTATGGTTAGAAATATCTTTCTCGTGGTATATGGAATGGAACTTTGGAACATTTTGTAATGGATTTTATGGAATCACCTTTCTTGAAGGTTTGGAAAGGCAGGTTATACATCTTTCTTTCAGGAATGACTGAAGTGTTTTCAATTTTATCTTTGGCTTGGGCCAGATTATTTTTCAAGGTTATCTGACAGGTCTAGAGTTTTTTTTATTTGTTTGATATCTGGTACAGAGGGCAAAAGTTATTTGAGTAAATGGAGATAGTGCTGTGCAGGCAGAGGCATTGTTTTTATACTCTTTTTGTCACTGTATTTCCAGATACAGTTGTATTGCATTGTAGATAAACATTCAGTTACCATTGACCAAAAGGGAAAAATTCTGCAGAATTTTTAAAATAATCTGCAATATCATGAAAGAAAATGGTATAGCAGAGGCAGTGATAAGCAAAGACAGTTGTGTAATATTTTCTGATGGTATGAATAAGCTTAAAGAATTTCAAAGTAGAGAAAAAATAGTCCACTTATGCCCATAGCTACTATATATCCTTACCAAACCTTGTCAAAAAAATGTAAAGGACTGCAAAGTGTTAATCTAAGCATGGAATGAAGAAAAAAAATGCATGCTACCTTGGAGGCTTTGTAATCTCTTTAAGGGTCATAAAGATAAGAAATTCAGTAAGTCCTGTGTACCCAGCAGTGATGTACTGAAGATCCCAGAAGCAAAAGAATTCAAAATGAAAACTCAAGTCTGTGTCTTTAAAATGAGTTAAAAAGATTTTAAGTGGGATTATTTTCTAGTGTTAACATATGATGTTCAATTGTGAGCTGTAGAGTCTTAAAAGTATAACTCAAATGATCCCTTGAATTTATGTATTTCTAGATACAAGCATATGTGTTAAATATCTGGACAGGAGTTCACTCTCATTTGCAATTATCTTACTGTAACAAAATCAATGATTTATAAATTCTTATCAAGTATGAAAAAAATCAAAATCCTATTGAGACTTTGATAATAGCTGTATCAATGAAACCTAATTAATTTTTTTTTTTAATAAAAAAATATTTTTCTGAGTTTTACTTGATCTATCAAAATGGCAAGATACACTGAACTTGGAAATATATTTTCTTCTTTTTTTTTTTTAAAGTAGTATTAAAGCCTCCAGATTTCGGTTGCCAGATTTTTGTTTTAGCAATACTTAAAAATATCTGTAGCTGAACTAGTTGTTGGCCAGTTAACAATTTCCTTTAGACATAGGAAAATATGCCTTTGTTGTGTAATTGATTTATACTTAAATAGTAAATTGGTATACTTCTGAGGTTGCTTAGTGTATTTTTAATTATTATTGTTGAGAAAATTAAATATTTGGAAAAATTACAAAAATTTAATTTACATATTTGGTTGTAATACTTTCCTTTCCTTTTTTTTTAATTTTTTTTTTTTCTCGTATAGCACCATTCTCTGCTCAGAAATTGCAGATTTTTTCCAGTTTCAGTAACTTATTTGGAACTGGTCAATACTCATCACAAATAATTTATCTGTGCTCTGTGTTGAAGGTGTTGATGACCACAGCTGGTTCAGAGTGAAGGACTCTGCATCCTCATTTATCACAGAATGCATCAGCAAAAAGGAAACAACTTCCATGATAGGCAAAAGCTTTTTTTTTGTCTATTCAAGGTGATTACTTTCCTCACAGCCTGCAAAAGATCTACACGGGCTGCTATAAACTAGTGTAAACAAGGCACCGTGGATGTCCTGCCTTGCCAGTAAGGAGATCTTTGACCTCGAAAAACATCTGTTAGAGAGGACTTTTGTGGTTCAACCCCAGCCAGCATCTAAGTACCATGCAGCTGCTTACTCACTGCCCCCTTCCCCGCCCCTTCCCAGTGAAACAGGGAGACAAATAAGAAAAAAAGTTTGCATTTTTATTCAAAAGTGAAAGTGAGAAGGACTTTTCTTCATTCACTACTCTTTTTAATTTATTATTTAGCAGTTTAATAGCTTAAGCATGCAGTCTAATCCATGTGTGCCGTTACAACAGTTCAATTTTATCATGCTTCATTTTGGCTTTGATAGGTGCAATGTTGACTCATTTATTCCTATAGGAGCAACTGTCCTTAGGAAGACTGCAAGTGATGTATGAATTCATGAAAAGGGTGTCATGATTGTCCCTGATGGCCCAAGAGTGGAATTTAGATCTGTTTCAGGTATTCCCAAAAGATCTATGAAATTCTCATTTACCCAAAACTTCAGAAAGAGTATAAAGAAAAAAATATTATGGATTCTTTTATCTGGGATGAGGAAGTTTCACTGTCTTCTTTGAGTGATGGCAGTTGAGCTACAGCACTACGACAGAAAAACAGAACTCTTTTTTAACACCTCTATATGGTCAGGTGAACATCATTGCATTAACAGCTTTTTTTTTTTTTTTTTTTTTGAGTTGTTTTGGGGATTGCTGGCATTTAGTTTGTCTTTCTTTAGGTCATATTTTGAAAAAGATGGAATAGATAGATTCTTCTCTTACTTTGTCAATTGTGACATAAAGCCAGGTTCGATGGGGCTCTGAGCAACCTGATCCAATGAAAGATGTCCCTTCCCATGGCAGAAGGGTTGGAACTAAATTAAATTTATGGTGCCTTCCAACCAAATCCATTCTATGATTAATATTAATCACTAGAATCAGATAGATAACATGAGACCAAAACCAAAAGTTTTTAAATCTAGATGGAGTTACAATACTTCTTACATTACTGATGTTGATTTTATAAAAGCTGTGAAAACTGTACAGATTTTTTAAAAATGTACAAGAAGATAAAATTGATTGCAATCTGCTTCCCCATTTTTGGACTTATGTCAGCAGTAGTGTTGTAAATAAAAATAATCTTGAAATTAAAGTATTTAAGTATGTGCTAGACTTCAGACTCCTGGCTAAAATAATGCTTAAATCATCATATAACTAAGTATGTGCTTATGGAAGTTCCCTGTGCAATGATAAGATGCAACCACAGTGAGAACTATTCAGAGGGAAATGCACACTATTCAGAGGGAAATACACACAAACAATGTAGGTTTGGGTTTGGTTGGGGTTTTTTTCCACTAAAAGTGTCATCTAAAAGTCCTCTGTTTCAAGATGTTTATTAAATGTGAAAATAGATCAAAACTAGACCTGGATTTGCATAGTCATGTGGTTGAAATTCACAAATCTGTATAGGCAAAGTTATGTTCCAAAATGTCTAATTTTTAACATCTTTTAGCACCTTTGTGAGCCGGACTTCAGATAGGTAATGATCTTTAATGAAACTATGCAGTCTTACCATATTTGATGAAAAATGTTTGTTCATCTGGAAGTCCTATTTTACATGTTTTGGGCCTGAAACTGGATACAACCTATTTTCTATTTGTGTCTTCTTTATAAAAATAATTAGCATTACAAAGGAAGAAACTATTCAGTCATCAAGCTGTTCCTCATAAATGTTTTCATTTCATAGGGATAACAGTTCCCTTTGGAAAAGAATTCTTCAATAATACTTCAATTAAGTTGAAGACTGCAAGTAGGAAAAGTTCCATTTTTATACAAGAAGACCAAATTGCAATTTAGACTTTTTCATTATTGATTATACTGTGTTATCTTGAGAGTTTGTTCTGTGTAGCTTGAAAGTGTACCATCATTAATTTTTTCCATTTGTTTCCATGACTGATGCAATATCATTGTGGTTCAAAAAGCTGTGCTCCATCGTCCTTTAATACATCTTTAAAAAATACTTGAATATTTCAAATGGATTTGGTATTATATACTTTCTTATCTGCCAAAACTTTGTGCACTAGTGAAAATGTGTTTTAATGACAATACAGAACTGATTGAGTTTGATTTTTAATATTTGGGTAGGAAAAAAGGCAGAAGAAGATTTTCCTGCTTTTGAGTCAATGAACTTCACACTGAAAAAACTGCAGAATATCCTTAACACCCACTGAAGGAACTGCGAGATAAGACTGCTTAATCCCATAGGAAAAACCAACAATCATCAACTAGATTGTCTGTTCTCACTCTTTTCTTTAGATTTCTCCCCAAATTACTGCTCAATGAACACCAATCTTCTTCTGGCATATCTGAACCCACATCTTCAAAAATTATTAAAATAAATTCTCTTGTACTTCCCCAGAATAATGTAGAATAAAACAACTACATTCTGATTAAAGAAACTAAAAAAATGTAATATTTTTAGATTCAGAAAAGCATTATTCCTTGCATTTATAGGGAGTTCAATCTTCATATAGGCTTTGAGTGGATTGTTTGAAATCCTTTTCTCTTGTTCTACTGTATTTCTTTTTATTACTGTTTCATCCAATCAAGAATTATCAATATAGTTCATGAGCTTTCTAGCTAATTTTTTTTTTTCCTGAGAACAAAAAAATATAACGAAGTGTCTGTAGTGGGCTGTAATCATATTTATGAGGAGCTGTGTAGGTGTCAGACACTTTCTCATTGGTAATTGTATGACACTGTCCTATGTTTGTTCTGTTTAAGCAGGAATACTGAAAGATAACTGCAGTTATTCCCAGCTTTATGAAGAAGTATGATTTTTTTTGTTGTTTTGTTTTGGTTGGTTGGTTGGTTTTTTTGGTAAGTGGGATGAGCACGAATTCCTCTAATCTTCATTGGAATTTGATAAACTAAAATCATTTGGAACACTGTAATTTGTTTTCCTTTACTTCTTCAATTAATTTCTTATTTATATTGTGAATATACAATTTGTTGCTAAAATGATAATAGTGTACTGTGTAAGGAGACAATACAGGTTCAGAGGAGTGCTCATGTGGGAAAAAATAAACAAAAGAGGGGATATTGAGTTTGCATGGGCAGGTTTTGGTAGTGGGGATTGCTTCTCTCAGAAGCTGCCAGAAGCTTCCCCTGCGTCCAGCACAGCCAATGCCAGCTGGCTCCAGGACGGATCTCTAAGTGGACCAAGACAATCAGAAATGATGGTAATGCCTCTGTGATAACATATTTAAGAAGAGAGCAAAAAATATTGTGCAGCTGTAATTGTTCTCAGAGAAGAGGGGGGTGGGAATATGTGAGAGGAACAGCCATGCACACACCAAGGTCAGTGCAGAAGGAAGGGGAGGAGGTGCTCCAGATGCTGGATCTGAGATAGTGGTGCAGACCATGGTCAAGCAGCTGTGCCCCTGTTGCCCTTGGAGGTTCATGGGGATGCAGAGATCCACCTGCAGCCCATGAAACAGACCCACACTGGAGTGGATGGATGCCTGAGAGGAGGTGAGAACCTATGGGGAAGCCATGGGGCAGCAGGGTCCTGGCAGGCACCTGCAGACCCATGGAGAGAGGAGCCCACACTGGAGCAGGTTTCCTGGTAGGACTTGTGACTGTCTGGTGGACGCACACTGGAGCAACCTGTCCTTCAAGGACTGCACCCTGTGGAAGAGTGACCCACATTGCAGCAGTTTGTGGAGAACTGTTGACTGTGAGATGGACTCACGTTGGAGAAGTTCATGGAGAACTACTTCCTGTGGGAGGAACCCCACGCTGGAGCAGGGGAAGGACTCCTCTTCGTGAGCTGTGGCAGAAACCATGTGTGATGAACTGACCATAACTGCCTTTCCCTGTCTCCCTGTGCCACTGTGGGGAGAGGAGATAGAGCTGAGAAGGAGGAAGAGATGGGGGGATGGTGTTTTTAAGATTTTCCTTCTCATTATCCTGCTCTGATTTTGTTAGTAATAAATTAAATTAATATCTCTAATTCTAGTCTATTTTACCTGTGATGGTATTTCATGAGTGATCTCTGCCAGTTGTTATTTCAACTCATGAACCCTTTGTTACATTTTGTCTCTCCTGTCCAGCTGAGGAGGGGAGTGAGAGAGAGGCTTTGGTGGGTGCCTGGCATCCAGCCGGGGTCAATGCACCACCGTTTTTTGGTGCCAAAACCTGGGAAATCATGAGGATTTTGAGATAAGAATAGTAATCATGGGAGGTAATGGGCAAAACAAGTACTGAACAATGGAACGATTATAGGGAATTTTTGTTGTATTTGTGATGAAGGGACGACAGGTAGATTTTGTTTAAATTGTACACTTCCATTTGGTGTTGGGATGATGTCATTTTGCATTTTGTGGGGGGAGTTTTTCTGTTGTTTTGGTTGGTTGATTTTGTTGATGTGAGTGAAGGTTGTGTGATGAATGTGGATTTTAATTATAATTCTTAATTATGTGATTTACAGAGGGGAAGGATGGAAGCCGTCTCTCTTACTCCTCACCTCCCAGCAGTGCAGGGCTGCTATGGGAAAATGAGCTCCATCTCAGCCAGACCCAATACAGAGGATATTTTAAGATGAACAGGCAGTATCACAGTTTCAAAGCCTAGCACAACTGGATTAAAGTGAATACATTTCAAAGATACCATTCTTCCCAACAGAAAGACAAAGAGTGAGATACAGTGCTTTTTCAAAAAGCATAAGTGAAAAAACTTAACCATTAACTATTTTACCATGTATTTACGAATCAATTAATAGTTAAATTGACCAAAACATACTTTCTGAGAAAAATAACCTAAACCAGCATAAGAGAACATGAAAATCAGACATCAAATGAGCTTAAAAAAAAAAATTACTCCGCACAGTAGAAGGTTCTCTAGAGCTATTTTAAGTTAGTAGTGAGCATGCCCTTTGGATTTTTTCTGGGAACTATTTCCCTCATTTTATTTTTAAAACTACACTAATTATCTGAGAAAATCTAATGTACCGAAGCCTGACTTAATAAACACAATTATTATCTTTCCTCACTTTGCATCATTTCAGGAGTCTTGAGAATAACAAACACACCAGAAAATCAATTTGTTCTCCTAAAGTCTGTCTCAAAACATATTAAAACATGTATAGATACTGTTCCTTTACGTTAGAGGAAAATATTACCTTTGTGATATCCTTGTCACTGAGAATATAGTTTAACAGACCAAACACAAATAGAAACAAATCTTCCTGATTCCCAAGACTGAAATGCAAACACTGAAAAATGAAACATTTGGCTTAGTAGCCTTATTTTAAGAGTTGGTTAGGCTATTAAAAAATCAGTTAATCTGAAGTCTTTCAAATACTACATACTGAAAAAACCTAGGGAGAAATCCTAAAATACCTGCACACTTTCACACATTCCTCCCACTCAGGTAAACACTGGTCTTCATACATAGTCTGCTTCCTAAGAAATGTCTTTGACATTGCAAAAATGCTTCTTCAAAAAACTGTCATGAACCATACTGATAATTTCAGACCTATATATAAATATTGGGAAAAAAATAGATGTATTATCCTTTAGGAATCCCCCTAAGTTATTGATATTATACAACTAATGCCTAAGGAAAAATTAACTATTATTAATTTCTTTCTTTTTGCAAAGATACTACAAGTATTACTCACTTGATCCAGAATGTGATATCCAATCACTAAGCACTGAAAGTATACAAATAAAACAGACTATTTTTTAACATTAATTATTTAATAAGAGAATTTATATCCTTTTACAGAACTTTTATTCTTCATATCAAGTTTAGATATTTTCAGCTTAGTCAAACACATTGTCTAATAGAGGCGAAAAAGAAAAGCCATGCATATAGAAAGAATTGTATCATACAGAAAAGATTACATAACAAATATTTTTGTCTTACACTGACTGAAATATTTGGAATTAAGGAAGATCACTGAAGACTTTTTTCCTTTCATCTAGATTTAAAAATTGATGTATTTACAATACAATGTGGAATTTTTTTAAAAAAATTGGCATTTAAAAAAACCTTTAAGTTTTACATAGGTATTATTTTTAACCTCATAAACTTGTATTAGTTTTTGGTTGTATTTTGATACGCACCCTTATATAGTGAGCAAGGTGAAGACCTGAGTTGCTGCAAATTTTACATGGATTTTCCTTGCTTTGCCCTTTTCCTCATAATATAACTAGATTTAAAAAAGTGAAAAAAGAAAGGTGAAAAATTTAATGAAGACTTGTTAAGCCATTCCTCTTCATTGACAAAATATAAAAAAATACAAAATAGAATAAAAAATATCTAACTGAAAATTTACATTTATGGTGTTAATTCTGCTTTGGTTTGTTGTTTTGGTGTTTCTTTAATAATAATACTATTAAGGGAGAAAACTATAATTAGCAATTTGATGTTTTTGTAGAGGGTAGCTAATTTTTACTCAGATATCCAGCCTTTATTCTGAAGATCTCTTATTGCTGGTCAGAATTTATTTTACTAATAATTCCAAGAAAGTACTATGTATTTAAAGGAACAGAAGGTCTGCAGACATGAGTATAATGCAAACTCAGAATCTTATATTGCACCTATTTTGTTTTGATTTTTGCTTTTTAAGTTCAAAGCTAAAGTCCACTCTATTTTCTGTAGTCTTTTTCCTGTTATTCTTCTTATCATATTCCCCCTCAAACTTTATGTGGTCTTTCCCATCCAGCAGATATTATTCCAGAAACCTCATATTGAACTATAATCTTTCAAATAGTCATCTCTTCTTTTTCCTATAAGTTCTGAGCACAGCAGGTATGTCCTTTAATGTGCTAGACTTGTCTCTTCGTTTGTGACTATGGACCCTTTCAGTGTCAGTAGAGTCTTGGTTTGCTGTCATTCACATACCACATCTCCCACTGGTGGTCTCTCTAGAAATTAGTACTGATTCTTGTTCTGTGTGCAATGGCAATATTGCAGACATAGTGCTCCCAGGTTAGACACTTCCATTGTCTTAGTGAGAGTCCATAGCAGAAAAACTTTCCAAAAGCATTCCTCTTGAATTATGAGATTAAAATCATGAGGCACTAAAGCATTCTGGCAGATCTGATCTACTATTTGGCACAGTTTGCGGTGTGTTGCTCTTTCCTCCAAACTGGCCGAAGGGATATTCCATACCATGTCATGCCTGCTCAGCACTAAAAGCTAAGAGAAAGAAGGAGGAATGGGAGGAGCATTTGTTATTATAACATTTATCTTCTGAAACAACTGCAAGGTGTATCGAAATCCTACTTCCCAGGAAGTGGCTGGACATTGCCTGTTGATGGGATGTAGAGATTAATCTTTTGTTTTCCTTTGCACACAGCCTTTGCTTTTTCTTTATTAAAGTGCCTTAATTTTGACTGATGTGTTCTTTCTCATCTTATTTTCTCCTCTCTCTGTCCTGTTGAGGAGGGGGTGAACCAACAGCTTGATGGGCACCTGACTTTCAGCCAGGTCGACCCACCACACTATACCACTTGGTTTTCCCTGTTGACTGACCATTCCGAGAACCATTTGCTACTAATATTGCCACAAAATTTCTAAAGTTTGCTGGGCTTTGGTTCTTGATACTGGTTACAAATGAAGTAACTCAAGCCTATGTTAGAAGTTTGTTAAAAAAAGAATGTGGCAAACATGCATTTCCTTCTTTTAAATAACAACATGGTGAAACTAAGTTTTTTGGCATTATGTGAGCTCTTTGGTTATTAGTATCTGAATCAATACTTGTCTCTTCAGCACCAGTAGATTATTAATTACACTTGTCAATTGGTGTGGGAATCAGGGAAACATTATCCCCATAAATCCTTGTCACTGTGAATGGAAGGTCATGTCAAGGCACACTGTAAGACAATGCAGAATTTTCACCTATGAGCCAAGAGTATTCCACCAGAGCTCAAAGTGCCTTACCGGATGCAAGGATTTTGTTTGTTTGCTTGTTCCTCATAGCTGCAAAACCCTGAAACTTCTCTCAAAGGTATGCGGAGCTTAAGTTTTGTCAATAACGTGTTCATTCAGAAGAGGGCAAGATCCATCGCAGAGCTGGTTCATCTGGGATACTGTTCGAAAGAACACACTTTGTAAAGCTGTTCACACAAATATTATTTGGATTAAAAATACCAGCTTACCTGAGGGAATACATCTTCAGAATGAAAGGTAGAGTTAGATTAGTTGTGAGTTGACCCTGGATAGATGACAGGTGCCCACAAAGCCACTCTCTCGCTTCCCTCCACAACTGGAGCACAATTACATCTGCACTATAATTATTTTTTCCTTCTTAAATATGTAATCACAGAGGAGCTACTACCATTTCTGATTGGCTCATCCTGGGCCAGTGGTGGGTCTGTCCTGGAGCCAGTTGGCATTGGCTCTGCCAGACATGGGGGAAGCTTCTGGCAGCTTCTCACAGACGCCCGCCCCTATAGCTCTCCCCACTGCCAAAACCTGTCTATGCAAACCCAATGTCATAAGATAACAAAACTATCTCAGCATTGGTAAATTAGTTGTTTCCTGAACCATATTTTTCAGATTCTTATCTAAATTACCTTTCATCTATCATTTTATCTCACCTTAGTGAGGGGAATCTTATGCCCAAATACAACTTATCATTTTTTACAAGATTTTTAGACAGTTATCTATGTATGCATGAAAATATATACACATATATCTAGCTATATAGATAGTCATATACATAGACATTAAAAATGTTAATTCCACTCAATGAAAAGCCCCTATAGATATCTTCAGATCTTCACTGCAATTCCTCAGAACCCCAATTAAAATTCTGTTGTCTCATGCTATCTTCAAAGCATCTGACAATCGTTAAACTTACAGAGTTTTAAAACCACTGCCTAGTATCATCTCTGGGCTTTATTTTACCACTCATAGCCTGCAACCATCTGTCTGGGACCATCTGTTGTCTCGTCTTCTACTTAGTTTGAAAATTCTTTGGATGGAGATTGTCTTCTTGGCTCACATTTGGCAAAGAGCTCCTGGCCTCTAATAAACTTCTAAGAGTATTTTGGTAATACAAATAATACTAAGAATCAACTTAGCTGTCAGTCAAGAAAGTATATTGCAATACAGTTCAACCAAATATAAGGAAAGAAAACATTTACGATATCCGAAAAATTTCTTTCCTGTGGCAACTTTTAATGTCTTACATTCAACACATTTCTGTAACAGTAATTTTCAAATGTCTGTATATAAGCAGGAAGTATTATTACAACTGACTGAGCTGAAGTCATAATTTAGATAGCAACTTAAATCCCTTAGTTTTCTATGATTTTATGGGCTTATTTTCTTCTTTAAGTTTAGAGCTGCTGATTTTTCTGGAAGATCTCTTTGTATGAGTATTGATAATATAGTTTGTGAGAATATGCTACACTTTCAGTCTGAGCTATTAAAGAGAAAAAATCTGGACTGAATTTTGGTTTATATTCACCTTACTCAATTTATGCTGGTTTTTTAAGGGTTCCTTTATTGTGGTCAAAAAATCAACTTATTTGTTGTTAAGAAAATAGAGTAGTGCACCCATAACCAAGTAAAGTCTGGTCAGATGTATCTCCATTACCATTTTCTCCATAGAAAAACTGTCAGATTTCATTTTAATTCCAAGACTACTATGAAAAATCACCTTAATTATAGAATACTTGGCATGGCATTTATGTTGTCATTCAACTTGACTGATTCATATTGCTGAGTTGTCAGTCTAAAAATGTATTAAATTTATTTTCAAAATGTATTTTCATTAACTATTTTCTGGTTATGCAACTGTAATATAAGATGTACCGTTCAAAAAACTTCTTAAAAATCGCCATATATTTTTGATTACAGATTTTTGAGCTTGACTTTCATTGAGAACTTCTCCATTGCAAAACACTGAAGCTAAGGAAATTGCTTCAGATTTAGTCTTGAGTTTGGCCTCACAATCAATAAGGCTAAATGAAAACTATAAAAAAATAAATAGTATGTACTATGTTGCTGACATACATACATATGTTCTAGTTTATTAGAAAATATAAAACTGTCTTTGATAAGTTACACTTGACCATATAATACCACTATTTTAGAACAGTTTTACAGAAATCTGCATATGAAAGTAGCAGCAGTCAAGATCTATAATAGTGGATGAAATATGATATTACAGCGATCTTTGCTGTTACCATAGAATTCCAAAATGCTTATGTGCATTTTAGTTTTTTTTCTCTTGCCAGAAATATTCATATATAAAACCAGGGGAAACAAAGAAGTCTATAGACCAATAGACCATTACTGTTGGAAAGAAAGAGAAAAGAAAGGTATACTACTTATCTGATATATACTTCTATACATATATATTTTCAGTAGTTAATGTGTTTGAATAGTACATCCAAGCCAAATTTTATAGTGGTTAAGTAACAAAAGTAGGCACGGCCATTCTCTCTGAAAATTTCCAGCCCCTCCAAAAGTTGTGCTAAATCTGCAACCTGCAATAATGTGTTGATGATAAAATACTTTCTTTGTCATGGGCTAAAAATTTGACTCATATGATTGCCTCCTGCTCTGTCAGAAACTGGTGTAAGGATGAAGAAGGCTGTGAATACCAGCAAATAAAATTTACTTGTGCACTGTTTCAAATAAACTAATGACTTTGAGATTAGCTCACCTCTAATTCTCTGTGGTAAGGGAGGGAAGTCAAAGACCAAAGGAATAAAATTTTTTGGCAATATGATGAAATTCTAGCCATAGTTGAGTGTAGAAGCATACAAACATTATGAATCAGTGCTACTGTATTGGCTTTGTTATCTTTTAATTCACATTGCATCTTATTTTTTCTTTGTCTTTTCCTTGGTTTGATAAATGGCACATCAAAACACTTTAGTAGACTGTAAAAAATATTTACAGACTTCTGAATGCCAAAAATATTACTGCAATTATCATATAAGTGATGTACAGCATTAAAAAGCTATTCTTATTTAAGATTTTTTTTATTTAAGTAGTGCAGTTGAAAATCACCATCAAGTAACTACATACCAGAGCCAAGGGAAGCAGAGAATCCACTTCATTGTGTAGGACAGTTAATTTATCTTCTTTACTCTGTAATCCTACTTGTCATATAAAACTGTGAGGGCAAAGCTGTAGCTCAGTAACATAAGGCTTATTAAAAATAAAATACATTTCAACCCCACTTCTAAAGTGGTAAAATACAAATTAATTAGGATGCTGCCAAATAAATTATGCTGCTTATGCTATATAAGTGTTCAACAAGTTTATTTAGACTGAGTTTTAGGTGCCTAGCTGAAGTAAACACGGAGTTTATTTGCATAGAAGCAGTCCAACTAGCATAAGATAGGCAATGCAAAGAAGACCTCTGTTTATTTTCTAAATCAATATTTTTAAAGATAATTTCCTTTGCCGTATGAATATCTGTAATGGAATAGAAACCTTCTTAAATGACGTCTCACTTACATATTCCCAGAATATTTAGAGGTATAAAAAATATGTATACGTGTTTTTTTTTTTTTTTTCCTTTAGATAATAAAGTGTTGCCAATTCTAATTGAGAGCTATATCTCACTCTTCAACCTGTCATCTAAATACTTTTTTGTTAAATTTATTTTAATTTGTTTTTGGGGATTAACTAAATTATTTAATTTTACCTATGATTTAAGAGTAAATATCTTTCTCCTAATGGATGAGGATTAAAAAAAGAAAAAAATTAAAAATCTTTCTACGATCACTGCCCTATGTTCTGGAAAATAAGAGTGGTTACACTGCAAAATCTAACCAAAAATGATCTTTCATTTTAAACAAAATTTCTAAGAGTTAATTGGTTACCAAATCATATTAGGAAGTGACACATAAAGAACAGAAGCCTTTTGTGTAAGAACATAGAGAGGAGTGATGGAAGGAGGAGTTACAAACCTGGTAGGTTAAAATGTTCATCTCCACACCCATGGTATTAGATACAGAGCTCTCCTTTGACTCAGAAATACAACTGGGAAGTGTTTAAAAAAAAAGTTTCTGGGAGGTTTGAATACTCTCTTCTTCTCCATTTCAGAAGAACCAGGAGACACAGAGGCATGATAGTTACTTAATTTGAACTTGCCACTTCTGTAACAGTGCAAAGACACCTAAAAGATTATTTTCACATGAGAGGTAAATATTTTCTGTCTTAGTTTATCTAATACATGCTTAGTTTATGATATTTTTGGAATGCAGAAGCTGTAAACTTGTGGATAGTATTTGGCTAGTCTCTTTTTTTCTCAAAAAAAAAAAAAAAACAAACAAAAAAACAAAACCAAAAAACAACAGTTTAGGGTTTCTTTTGGGTATTCATTCCTTCCCAAATCATATGAGCTGGTACCTTATTGTAAGTCACAGCAAAGAAGAGGCATCCCAGAAGACATTTTACAAATACAGTCTACCTGTTAGGTGTTAATGAGTGACTGCAGAACTCTGGAGGTTAATAGAGGCACAGTGCTTCTCAAGGCATTCCTCATGTCTCATCTACTGTGAATTCAGCTGTTTATCTTGGTACAATATCAGGGCCCCATGCACTCAAGTGATTGAAAAATTTAATGAGTAGGGTTACAATCTGAGGCACACCAATGTGTTTATGACATGCTTGTATTTCAGGTTTTCCATGAAATTGTGAAATTACTCCTGATCCACCTGTATAAGTATAATGAGACTTTTAAATAAGAAGGAAATAATTATTTCTTCTGGGCAGAGTTTCTACACAATTTTTCATTCACTTCCTTGGCTGCTAAGAGCCCAATTGTAGATCAAAGAACATTTTTTTGAGAAATCAGACAAGTCTCCTCTTTTTCCAGTCATTTGTAATTAACAGGTAAAATGGATAACTTTATTTCTAAGTCTCCCAGCATCCCCAGCTAACAATATGGTTTCAAAACTAAATGTTATAATTGGTAGATCTTATTTTTTCCAGACCACTTGATTTTCCTTTAAGCAACAATCATATGATGAGAATCTCTTTTTGCATCAAACTCTTTTTCTCCAGTCTAAAAATCATAAAATAATTTATGTTCTAATCTCTGCTTTTTTTCTGTTTGGGTCAACTGCTAATTTATTTTACTAGCTACAGCACTTCTATTTAATCTCAAAGATTCTATGACTATTTAGAATGCAGGGTGAGCTACGCTTAGTTTGGAAAAGAAATGTAACTATTTCCTCAAAGTGCAGAGCTTGAATTTGCAAGTAAAATATTAGATTGCACAAAGAAATTACATGCAAGTTCATACTAAAATATGAACACTGGTTGTGATGTGCTGTGGCTACCCTAACGTAAAGAAGACTTGCAAAAATGGAATGTTTTAAGTTATCAAATAAAGGTCTTAGAGGATCTAGAAAGGCACTGAGGAAGACACTGAGAAGTTCTGGATGGGCAACAAAGCATTGTAGATAGAAGATTTGGCCTTAATTTTAAATAAGGAAAATACAAACTTCATTTATTATTAAAAATGGAGGTCCAAAAAAATAGACCAGATAAAGGGTTTTGTTGCAGGAGATTTTTTTTTCCATTTTGTTAGATACCTGGTTTTGGGTGTGAATTCTTTCTCTTACAGTTTAAATACTCACCATAATGTTTCATTCCAGTTGGTGACTGCTTTCGTCATGAACTTTATTTTGCTTTCCTGAGGAAGCAAGTCTATTTGTTTAAGCCAGTATTTAAATAATATTTTATTTTAGTTCTGATAAAGAAATATAAAATCTGTAACAATTTTAAAATACTGAAAAATCAGTTGCCCTAATTTGGGTATTAGGAAAGTATTCTGTCAAGCGTCTTTGGAGCAGAAATTCATTATCTATGACATTTTTATTTGTTTCTATGTAGCAAACAATTTTACAGGTTACAGCTCAAATGTTGTAGATTTTCTGTTTTGATCTATTTACGGTTAAAAAAATATAAACCCCTTGATATTTCTAAAATTTTGAAGAGAAATTAGTTGTTCTAATATCATGAAGCGCCTAGGAGCCTTTTGCCTGCAGGTAGAACAAGGCTTTATCTCACACTGCTGTCTGAGACCATATAAATTTGATTCTATGTTTAAGTTAGACTTCTTCATCAGTTATTGGGCTTGACTATATAGTCAGTGAAGTCATAGGTGAAGTTATAACCTTAAAAAAGCCCTTATTTCGTTAATTTCTTTTGGCTGGATTTTCTGGGCTCCTGCCAAGGTACTGACATAGATCCTTACTGAACAAGAGTTTAGGTCTTTGCTCAAGTCTAAGCACATAATTTTATCTAATTAAAATTCTAGATGGATGTGGCAGACTTCCAGCCCTCAGTCTTAATACAGGTGGAACTCACAATTGGATCAGAAGGAATTATGCTTTCAGTAAAAAAACATCAGTCCTGAGGGATGGAGGTTTGATGTTATCTTACAAAGGAAAGGAAAGCTTTGTCCACACTGTAAAAATACTTTTACTCCTGCAGAAAAGTCTTTATTTGCTATGATAAAGTCCAGTAATGCATTCTGAAATCCCATCTATATTGCACACAGTAATCATTTTTGATGACTAAAGTGAAAAAAGGATATCATTCCTTTTGTAATAAGAATTTGTTACAGAAGAATTCTGGCATGGGGCTGTTACATGCTACAGAATACATAACACCCAAAGTTTCACAAAGGTAATATAAATGGATGCCTATCATTCTCTCTCACATAAATACTTTCAAAAATCAAAGAGAAATTTCTGAGAAGTTTCTTTATTTCCTAATTATTTCCTTACATAATTTTAATTTTTATTTTGTGAAAAATATATGTTATTTTTCATGCCGACTTCTGTTGAATTTATGGTTGACTGAGAGAGATAATGCATATTCTGATCTTTTATAATCACCAATAGAAGTGGAAATAATATTTTTAGGTGACTTAGTATTTAGGTTACCCCTACATACTAGATCAGCTGTCCTTAACACACCATCTGAAATGAGATTCCATCATGAAAAAGTGCTGAATAGAAAAGCAGATTTCAAGACTTTCTCAGTTCTGTTCTGCTCTGATACTGGCATCCATGTAAGCCTGGATAATACATCAGCATATTCTTCCCTTCCTGTGAAAAGGTAAGAGTCAACGATATTAAAAAGGGTTGGGATTTGACATTGTTTTACAAAATACTACAGAAGGACAACTGTCTGTTTCAAGTTTAAGCACTCTAAAGTATTGTATATGCAAAACCGTAAGTAAGAGTTGAGGCAGTGCTGTATAGATTTGTCCTAAATTCCTACGAGTATGCCACAACTGGGTATGTGTGTTTTATTTCTGTTATAAGAATTACTAAAAGAGGCTTTTGGTCAATACACAGTAAAGCAGCAGTGTCATCCAGCTGATACATTTAATGATATTTTTCTTAGTGCTAGACAGAAAATAGAATTCTATACAATAAACATCTTGCAACTTTCTCTGTTCTTTTAATGACACTCACCTAATAAAAATAATATCAAGTATTGGTAGTTATTTGGTAAAATAAATATCCCAGAAAGTATTACTGGAGAAAGTAAAAGCCTGATATAAATGTCAATGAACTAATGGGACCTATTTAGAAGGTTGGATCAGCATTAGAGTTCTAAGAAAATACTTTCTAATCTGGAATAGTAGAATTTTGGATCCTGAATGTTGGACAAACAGCATCTCCTAAATTTAACTTAATTCTTAAAGGTTTTCTCAAGATTCAATGTGATTTTAGGATGAATAATTTCAAGCCTGCAGGGCCATAAATAAAATACTGTTCTTAAATATTTGATAGAGGAGAATTTTCTTTTCAACAGAAAAAGTAGTATCATGATGCAAAGTAAATAAAATGACTGATATGTTCAAACTAGTCTTCTTATAAATAATACCATTTTATCACAAGTCAGAGTATTTATTCTATTTCTGTATCATTTTATTCTTTTATATGAGTTTATCTAACACTGACTGAGCTGTTTAATTTAAAAGTTGTGGCTGGTATCTGGCATTTAGAGGTGGGCTTTCTTAAATGGTTGTAATTTTAATGTTTTACATTTCAAGCTTTTATTTTTCTTTTAAGCTTTCTGATTTGAATTATTTGAGAAGTGCTATTGATGCCTAGCACCAAATTTAAGTCTACCTAATTAAGCATAGATGTATAGTCATATAATATTAACTAGGAGATAAAATAAGAACACTTACCAGCTAGAATTTAAAAAAAAAAAAAAAAAAAGAAGTTGAAATGAAATAATGGCCAAAGATTTAAAGTCACTGTCTGGAACTGGAAAGGAACAGAGAATCCCATACGGTGTTGCCAATCTATAAATAAGCAATTAAATTTATTGGCTATAGCAGAAGAACTTACATGTTCACTCATGTGAATACAGGCTACACAGTCTGGCCTTGAATGAGTACTTCTGAATAAAGAATCCAGGAACATAAAGCAGTATTGATATGCAAGCTAAAAAGAGCTAAACCTTGAATGAATGTCAGAGACTCTTTTTTTTTTGTTTCCCAGCAATGCCTGTTTCATAGCAGTTATGCATCTAGGAAAAAAATGCAAATATTTTTCGTGATGAAGATTATTATGGAGAGAAAACTTTTCTTTTATAAAGTATTATTTTTAACAGTTATTTTGAAATCCACCTCCTTCTTGTCCCATGCAATCTTTGACCTTGTCAGTTTTAATAGGTTTTAACTTCTATTCAGCTGTCATATTCTTGCTCTCATTTTCCTTACTAAAAAACTTACCATCTGTCTGAACCAGCAATATTTTCATTGTTAAGGCATCTTCTCACACAACATATGTCTTCAATTTCTAATGTGAATCAGAATACTTGAAGAATGTTGTCACTGATCATGCCACCAATCTGATTGAATCAGCCTTGACATTTTGCCAATTAAACTGTGCACTTTAAAGAAATGTATAAATAGCACTTGCTTTATTGAAAGTTTCAGTATGGCTTACTAGGATAATAAAACAGCTTCCTATTTTTTTGGGGAGATTCATGGAATAACAGTAATTTCAGTTTTGTGTTCCACTTAATAAATTACATTTGTAGTAATTTACTTTGTAATAGAATTTTTAAAGACTAGATTTTTTTTTTTTTAAACATTTAAATTATCAAATGAATTAACCTAATAAAACATGCATTTGCATAATTCTGGAAGCATGACATAGTATAAAAAAAATGTTCAGGTCATGCAATCTGTGACAAATTATAACGTTGTCTATTTCTCACTTTTCAATGCCTGATTCAAAAGTATTTGTAGTCTTTTATATTATCTATTCACAGATGCATTAATTTGATATCTTTTTCTCAGTAGCAGAATTTCCAAAATATATTTTGCCATTAGAAAACAAAAACTTCTAAGGGCATGAAAGGAAGTGCTACAGAATAGAAAATCCAAATGTTGATGGAAATAGTCTTTAATGTGATTTCCTTTCGAGAGTATATTATCAGGAAAACTGGTTTCAGCAGGTAGAAATTAGGAGCACTTGGAGACTTCAGTATTACTTCCTATAAACAGCATATTCTGCACTGCCTTTTTTTCATAGACTTTTGAACAATTTAGTCCTGCAAGATACTGAATGTCTTGTCTCCTTCCTATTCAAAGGTTTCCAGTAGGGCTAGTCAAACGTTTTCCAGTGGAGCTATTCTGCAGTGTAAAATTATGCTTTTGACCACACAGATTGCTTCCTAAGTCTTCTTTTCAGAATGTTAATTTGGGACTTTTGTTCTTAAAATCTAGATAGTGTGACTTTTTAAATCCAAAATGTGAAAGAAAAAGTAAAATATGATTGCTTAATAATTTTTGTTTAAGTTAAGATGTATAGATATGTCATATGCAACTATACACATATGACGTATGTTTGACATTACATATAAATGCGACACCGCATGTAGCTATCATATTGGCTGCATATGCATATAACACGATGCCAGATTCAATGGGGTCACCTCAGTATGAAGAAAGAAATATAAAAAGACCTTACCCACAGTAAAACTCTGAATTTCTGCATGTGAAGTGTTAATTGGTGGCAAAGACTAATGCAATTTTCTCAGTTCAGAGTGGAAAAGAACGATTGCTCTAGGCAGCTAACTTCTCTGCAAGGCCTTCCACCAACCAAACAGCAAAACTGGGACAACTGACATGATGAAGTTTTTTTTAAAAAAAAAACTTTTTTTTTTTTTTTCTTTAAAGCATAACTCCGTTCTCCTTCCAGTTTTTAAGCTGCTTTGGACAATTCTGTTACCTGTCCTCTATATTTCCAGAAGGAATATGCGGAACCACTGTTTGCATATAAGAAGAGAGCTATTTACCTTCAAAAAGAGCAAACATCTTTGGCCGTACAGAAAAGTTCCTATGCACACTACCTGGGAATGAGCCTTTATCTTGCAAAATGTGTGCATATACATATTTGCAGTGGGGAAGCCTTGACTAAGGCCATGGGAAAACAACACAGTGTTACCTTATATTGTTTGCATCAAAAAATGCAGTTGTGTTACTGAGTCATAGCTCCTTTCATGAGACAGAGCAGTAGGCCTGACCTACCTGTCACACAAAGCCTCAGTTTGTCCCTAAGCTGCAATTTTCTTACATTACTGAAAGGCTTGTGCAATGCCCCGGTCATCGATGTGCCACAGTATTTACTATTAACAGAAGGATGATTGCAGCTCTTCTGCATATACAAACAGTGATTTTCAATAATTGTAAACAGGTAAAACTCAAAAGAAAAAGAAATGAAAATACAAATATACAGAGAAAAAGAAGTCATCACTTTCATCACACTTAATGTAGAGCAGAAGATGAAAGAGAATATAATTTATTTTCATTTGACAGGGAGAGATTGGACTTTGATTTCTGGAGCTGGGACACAAAGTATTGGTATTTCAGGACAAAACAAAAGTTTATGTCCAAGACCAGTGTAATGAGTATTTGTTAAAGCCTTACATTTTCAAAATCTGAATCTCATCTATTTTAAGATTGGACTGATTTTAGGAGAACTGTCGAGCAAGGACACATGATTTCACAGATTATTTTTAAAACTGAACAGCAGTTTATGTGAGGAAGCCTTTATTTCTTGTGCAAGTATTTACCCAAATTGAGATTATCATGAATCTTTATTATGTTCTTCCTTGCCATTTAAGACAGAGAATAAAAAAGAAAAAAAGTACAGCAGATAAGATACTTTATCCCATGGTGAGAATAACAAACAAGATGAGACTTATGTAGAAGGAAATTTGCATTCCAGTCAGTGTTCATGTGTATAATCAAGTACTGTGTGCAGTTAAATGAGTCTGTTGTCTTGCTATAATGAGTATCTACATCCATCCTAACAGTTAATGAGGAATAAATGACTTATTATCAATGAATGGCAGTATCTAAATAGCCTTGCAACAAAAACAGAATATTAATATGTGTAGCTAAAATAGATCTTAAATGATAATGAACTTACTCAGACTATTAATTATTTTAAAAGCCTCTAGTAAGGTTTAATGCTTCTGGATGGAATTGGAGCTCCACTGGTTCAAGTGCCCTTATATGTTTGCAGACAGAGTTAACAAGTGACCCTTTAAAACTGTATTTTAGAACTGAATGCAAAAGGGTTTTTATTAAATACCAGGGCCGCCATAAAAAATCAGACCAAATATCTCTCTAGTTCAGCATTTTATTCCCACCAGAAATTAGGCCTACTCACTTCAGTGGAAACAGCAAGAATAGTCTCTATAGCTGATGGTGCATTAACTGACTCACTTCCTAATCATCAGCTGAGGGTGAGCCTGTGCCCTGGGGCACAAAGGCTATGCCTTTTCCTATCTTTTTTTCCCTTTAAAAAAAAGAATTTTCCAGTACAGTGGAAAGATCTCCTTGCGAACACAAATGCCAAATTAATTTCTCTAATTTCTAAGATCTTGGTCTCAGTGTTACCATGTTCAGACCATGAAACTGCAATTATAGCAGAAATTTGGCTTGCTTGGGTTTTCCTGGCAGTGAGTAGATCAAGTGACCTCTTATCTAAATAGAGTAACAAAATCTGGATTAAGAATTAATTGTGGACTTTCTTTTAATTCTCCTTAACTTTAGCCGAGTTCTCAGCTATTATTTGCATCTAGGATGCTATTCCCAGAGCTTGGTTTGATTCAGAAAAATTATGTATCTCAGATGGCCTTAAGTACAACTATAGAATATTAAAAAAAGTTTTTATCGCACCACTTGATGCCACAAAGTTCATGTAAAACTGCTTGGATTTCATAATCTCCAGGACATAGGTCTAGGCATTTCTATTTTCAGATCTTCCCCTAAACTTAGGAAGCTAATATGGGTTTAAGAAAAAAAAAAATTGTGGTGAGAATCATTATTATAGTTATTTTTAATGGGATTTCCCCTTTTCTCTTAGATATTTCTCAAGGAATATATATTTAAACTGTGTTTCTGGAAGAAAAGAAACTTCACTGTTATGCTCTACGTGAAATTATTTAAAACACAATACAAAAAAAAATTAAACCTCGCTGTAAATTCTTATGAGTACACAGGTCAACAAGTCTAGTGTATAATGTTATATAATAAACATCTCTCTTTGCAATCTGATCTAAACACACAGTGGTATATATTTATGCAGGTAATTAATGAGTGCTACACTGGACTTGAAAAATCTATATTTGAATTTCAGATAATGAGTGTTTCCTAACTAGCTAGTTGCCATGAGGGACTTTCAGGGAATTTCCAGAATAAATTTTTGTTATGCTACTTTTCCTGATTTAGAGAAATTCGCAAACAAAAGTGAGCATGGTAAAAGTATGCATAGAAAAGAATTAGGAATATATAATTTCCCTCTATTTATTCTTTCGTGCTTTCATTTCAACTGAAATTCAATATACTTAGTACTATGTTGTTTTAAGATAGGTGACAAAGATTTTCCTGAAGTTTAAACTGGAGTAATCCAAATCCGTGGATATTAATTAGGATTTTAACTCAACTCTGTGTTCAGTTTGGTGTCTGCTATAGCAAAAAAGTATCTCTGTTTCTGATTTTCTGTTATTCCTTCAAAGAGGTACACAGCAGCCTTCCCATACCTAAAGAGGGCCTGCAAGGAAAGCTGGAGAGGGACATTTTACAATTGCATGTAGTGACAGGAAAAGGGTTTATGGCTTTAAATTGAAAGAGGGTAGATTTAGACTAGTTATTAGAAAGTAATTCTTCACTGTGAGGTGTTGAGGCACTGGAACTTGTTGTCCAGAGAAGTTATAGATGCCCCATCCCTGGAAGTGTCAAGGCTAAGTTGGATGGTGCTTTGAGCAATCTGGTCTAGTAGAAGGTGTTCCTATCATGGCTGGAACTAGATGACCTTTATGGTCCCTTCCAGCCCAAAACATTTTGTGATTCTATGATTCTGACGTTCTATGACCCATTTTGGTAGCTAGTTTCCTCCTTAACTGAGCTAAAAGAAACTGGTATTTCTACTTCAAAGTACTTGATGACCTAAACGCAATTAACAAACTAGTAAGGTGTATTAAAAGACATCTAGACATCTGACGTCAAGATATTTGAGTAGTTTCCATTACACCCAAAGTCTACTTCTTAGTTTAAAGGAAATACCAGATGTCTAAAGCCTGTAATTTATTAGCGTAATTGAAATATTAACTATTTCAATTAGTAAGTTGTCTAATTGATGACTTATTAATACAAATAAGAAAGATTAAATAAAAAATTGATTGCCCCAGGATACTCAGACATCAAATCTTTTCTAGGAAACTTCAGCAACTTATGCTTCATTCTTTCTTGCTCACCCATTTTTAAAGTTAGAAATTAAACCTGAATTACAGACACAATTGATGAATAATTCGAGTTCATGCAATAAATCAGTGAAATACAAAAAAAGTTCTAATTCAAAAGATACAGCCAGTTCAGTAAGAAAGCCATTTCCTTGGATATGTCACTGGTACTCATGCAAGGTTTTCTTTTAAATACCAAGGATTAAAGCATTTGTTGTAATAGAAAATGAGAATCCATTTCCACAAGGAGATTGTGCATTCTCAAGGTCTAAAGATTTTCTGAGAGGAAAGCTTAAGCTGTTAAGGAAGTATTCTGCACCCAAGAAAATTTCACCTTAAATAAAACATCTCTATATAAATGTGAGCACTTAATCAAAGTAAAAGCATTATTCTCTTCAAAAAAATATTTGAATTGATCTCTGGAGAGTGTGTGGGAACAAAGAGAACAGGTGAACTGAAATAGGTGAAATCCCAAATCTTATCCTAAATAAAAGCATTATAAGACACCATCAAAAATATGCAGTAAAACATTTAAAATCACAAAGTCAAAGTTTATTCCATTGCATGCACCACCAGACACTGGACGCTTTCTGAAAATGGGATGTTACTTTTTCAGGAATAACATGACAAAACTGCTTCAAACGTACCAAAAAGGCTTCTCTTTTGGCCTGGGCAAACAAAAATACAAGAATTTTCGAGATGTAAGGAGCAGTGGAAGCATTGATGAGTATGATTTATACTAAGAAACAAACAAAAAAAAAGGGAAGATACTAGAATAGTGAGAGAAGCCTCTAATGTAAGAAGCATTGGTTATGCTGTAGTGAATCAGATTCCGATTTTAGAATGTATTGGTTTAATATTAGGAGTAAACAAACCAAAAATGTTTGCTGTCAAAATTTTCCAAATTTCCCACATCATAAATTGTCTTTACACCTGCTATTTATGAGACTGTAAAGGTGTCTTATCGTGCTAGCAACAGAAAATATCATGGTCAAAAAACTGCAGCAGTGCTGTGACTGCAACCTGAAAGCAATTTTCTAGGGGAGTGTTTAAGAGTATTATACTAAAAAGTGGTTTAAGAGTAAAGATGTGCTTTTATGTTCATTTAAGTCAGAAAAATAATATGCAATTGGTTCTGGTACATAAAGTATTCAAGATTCTGGGTCCATTTTTTAGTTGTAGGTAAAATATTATGCTATATTTTCCTGGATAAAGTCACCTTGATATTGATGAAATATTAGGAAGAAAACTCTTGCTACAATAATAGCTTTTCTCATTTGTGTCTTTGCTATGTAAGATTAATAAACTTATTTTATTTATGACTTATAGTAGCACTAGGGACTCAAACTGTTTTTCTTAAGTAAAGACATAGGGGTTTTTTTTGTTATTTTTGTGATGAAATCAGTTTTAAAGTTTCATTTTAGTATCTGGTTGTCAGTTACTATCCATCAGCAATTCTTTTACACTTTATTATAAAAAGGTTTTCCCTGGTACACTCTATTTCATAGCTTTTTCAAAGAAATCACATGAAAAGTGTGAAAGCATTCAATGAGCCATACATGCCCACATAAAGTTAAATATACTTTTTATCCCCGTTGCATATTTATTTTATGCAGTATGTCACTCGATTCGCAGTGAGTTGGAAACTTGAGTGTTGCTTTTCATATCAAGTCACACATTAAAATTATTATCTGGTAGCTAGAACTCTTCTGCTGTGATTGAAGCTGTCCCCAAGCCCTTTAATTTTGCATGTTTCTACTGTGGAAAGTAGTCTCCAGGTATACTGTGTAAATGTGGACCGATGGGTTTGGCATCAATACAGCTATTCATACCTTCTGTAGCAAACCAGAACCCATAATTAATTCCTTTCTGTTTCATTGATAGAGCACTTTCATTTTCTAAGTTGTTGCAGGACTGTGTACTACCCTTACGACTGTCAATTGGCACCTTACTTGTACAAAGCTCTGAAGGCATGAAGGTAGTTTATGAGCTGGATTCTTGGTGAGCTGGTATGTATTTGTTCACAGAACTGCAGTAAGTTCTGTGTTTTATGGGCAGGTGGATAGCAAACTGCTGGTCAAATCCTCTCCACCATATTGAGGACAAAAATAGCTCACAATACATGGTTACACTTTACTGAATTATGCTATGTAATTTTGAGGCTCTTGTAGTAGCCTTAAAGAGGACATTCACTTTGCTGAAAGAGAAGGAAATATGAGGGACACATTACCAATGGGAACAGAGAAAACCTTAAAAAAAACATTTAACTTTAAAAAAAATTTTAAAAGTTTTCACTTTTTAAAGGGAGGAAAAGGGAGCTATATTCCTAAGGGTAAATTTTTCGGATGACTTCATTGGAGTAGAATATTAAACTAATGATTGCCAGTGAAGAAAACTTTGGGGAAAGTGAAATGCTTTCAAAAACTGGGTTTACATGTATTTGAAAAAATGTTCCTATTTTAAAATTGCTGGACTCTGACCGATGACAAAAAGTCATCTGAAATAAAATAAATAGTCTGTGTCTGAAATCTGTAAGAAGAAAAAAATATTAGCAGTTTGTATGGAATCAAGATTCCGGCACAATCTTCTTTACCTGTTAGCCTTGTGACTAAGGCAAAAAAAAATGAGAGTAAAAATTCTTGTTTCCGAAATCCTTTGATTCTGGCAAACTGGAAAATAATGAAAATCTGATGTATAACCAGGCATTCCAGAATCTGTTGTTTCTGACGTATGACTTTTCAAGAGAAACCTTACTTTCAGCAAAATTAAAAAATAGCTATTTCCAAGTAGCCATATCCTTATATAAAAGCGTGAATACTTACTTCTTACAGCTGAGACACTGACTTGCAAATTCAGTAGCCAAAAAGCAAAAACTCAGCATTTGGCACCAAACAGCTGATCAAGCTCGGACAAAAGATCAGTTTTTCTTCATTTTTTGATATGTGTAAATATAGTCTTGAACACTCTCTTTGAAGTGAATAAAAAAGTAGTTCATTTGGAGTTAAATATTTTGATTTTCAATTTTCTTCTTTTCAGCAAAGTTTGACACAATGTCAGAGGATCAGTTGTGTTTTTTCATAAATAACTATTCCAAACACTTCCAACTGCATCTTACTTTTTATTTAAACTAAGTTCATCACAGCTTGGTGAGGCAAGTCTGTGTCTATAAAACCATAACATATAAGTCAGGAAAGCATGTCCAAGTGGACTTTTTAAAATCTATTTCTGAATTAGGAAAAAAAAAAAAAAAAAAAAAAAAAAAAAAAAAAAAAAAAAAAAAAAAAAAAAAAATATTAAATGCACCTCTGATAAGACCTTGAGTCAGCCAGAGTTTCTAGGTAAGTCTAACATTGCTTAAAGCAAATATAACAGAAGCCACATGAAAAGCTTACACACTCTAAAGATAAGCTTTAATAAAATACAGAATCATAACTGAAGGGTTTTTTTAGTGGAACAGATCTGCTAAGGTGGGTGAAAAAAATGTATGTAAAAAAGCAACGTCCCAGACCTTTCTGTCCTTAAAGGACTGTCTCTCCTCCAGCCTGGCTCTTGGTTTAGAACTTGGTGCCTATGACAAATATCTTTCTCACTAACACCCTTGAATCCTGCCTACATGTCTGCTTGCTTGTCACCAGAGGGATCATAGGAATTTTTGTCACTTGTTTGTGTTTCTTATTTTCTTAGTGTCCCCCATGCTGCTTATCCAGGAGGAGCTACTCACAACAGACTCTATGAATCATATTTTGGCACTATATATACAAATATATATGGCAGTATATTTACAAATATATATTGCAATGGATTTTTTTTTTTTACAATAGATTATTTTAAAAATTAAACCTAATGTTGTCTATGCTACAAAAGGAAGAAAATAAGTGATGGTTAAAGTAACTTTAGATGTCCAACTTCATTACCCTCACAGAAATTCCAGGACAGATTAATCTGAGTATGTAGTTAAGCTCAATTTGATAACTCTCTATTTACAGTTTTACTTTACCCATGAGACTATTAGATCTATCTCCTACATTAAATGACCTGGTATGACCTGGTTCATTGTATTGACAAACATACACATTTCAACATCTGTTCAGTTACTAGATAATAATATGATAAATACTTATGTCTAATTTCACCAGTTGTTGCAGCCATTATAAATGCATAAAATATCCTTTAGTCATCTGAAAGCACCACTTCTACAATTCTGTTGACTTTTTTCATTAAAAATAAAACACAAAAAAAAACCCCAACCACAAAATAAGTCAGCGTTAAAGTCAAGTTTGTTGTAAAAGTTTTTATAAGTACATCAAAGTTAAATAACTTAATATGTAAGACAGATACAAACATTACCATTGGAAGACCTGTAATAGTGGCTGGTTGTGTTATTTGCCAAGAAATTATAGTTCTTTTTTTATAAAAAATACATGAGCAATGACTTGGATGATTGTTGTCTATGATTCTGGCCAGTTATGGAAATAGATAATCATTTGGGACTGAAAATAATGTCTAAATGAAGAGTTAGAATGAAGGTGGGGAAATGCATCTAATTATTCTGAAGGATATTTCAGAGAATGTTGCCCTTATGACCATACAATGTAGAATGAATCTTCTTTCTTTCTGTTTTCACAGAAGTGCTTAATTCTCAAAACTTCAAGGAAAATTCTTAAATATTTTACAACCTAATTTTTTAGTCTGTATAACTCAAAAACTATTAGAAATTAAGTTTAAGAGAAAATATGTAATGAAAATGTACAGAATTTTTTGGGTGTCAGTCATACCTCCTGATGAATCCATACAGGATGTCAGTATTGTTTATCTGTCTTGTTTAACTGTTAAAAAGGAGCATGAATGGTAAAGAAATACCAGACATGACATTTGTGTATGGAAAGTCAATCAAAGTGCATCTGATCATCAAGTCACGTGACTTCTTTCTATGCTCTACTGGATCAGATTTACAGATGGCAAAAGATATCTGTCTCCTCACATGTGGTAATCAATCCCCTCTTTTCATAAAATAAAAATTTGAATTAAAAAAGCCTTTTTTTTTTCCACCAGACTGTTTACAGGAAGAGTAAATAGTTGGTAAATATGCCATTATTAATAATTCATATTGTTTATTAGATATAGTAGAACATTATTAACAGTTGCATCATATGACTTTTCTGTTTTATGACTTAGGTATAGTCAAATGACTATGGCCATGTTATTATAACCAAAACAAATGAAAAGGATAAGTGATAATAGCAGGGTATACATATAAAAACAAAACAAAACAAAACAAAACAAAACAAAACAAAACAAGAAAAGACATCACTTAAGTTTAAATTCATTGAAACTCTTATTTTTATTCAGTCAGGGCTAAAGGAAAAGGATTCACAGTGTAAATCTTAACTTATCTTCAGGGTTATTGGGAAATTCATGTACACGTCATGAGCAAGTTGGTACAATTTCATTTATTTTGGCCTATTGTCTTTAGAAAGTCCACTGAAGGTGTTCCTGTGAATGCCATCTCATTATTTTATGTTTCAGCATGGATAATGTTGAGGTACTTTACATGAAAGATGCTTTTTGGAAATAAATTTGTTTGACTTTGTCATGTAAGAGTGGCAGAATACTTACATTTCAACTGACTTGGGTTTTTCTCATTAAAATGCTACCACAGTGGGTTTTCAATGTTCTGATGTTCCCCATGAATATGCTGCAAAGAAAAAAAAAGGGGGAAACACAAATTTGAAACAAAATTTATGTTTCTTCCATTGCGTGTATTTTATAGCAGCTGGTTTTTACTTTATTTCTACTCACTCTTTTCCAGATGGTGTTTATGCATGAAGTGTATATTTAATGTATACCTGTTGCAAAGGAATTAATAAATAATATTTGAGAGACCTTTTAAGATGGATGGAATGTTAATCAAACTTGTATACAGTACACGAGTTCTTTATAATTTTTCAAATTTAAGAGCTGTATATCAAACAATAATTTAAACTTGCTGGATTTGTCTCTCAAGATTCTGCTGTTTTTGAGGCTTTGAATATTTTTTTTGGAGGGAAGGGAATTGCTTTGTTTTGCAAAACACCTGGAGCTAACAGTTTTCAGCTATGCATTGTACTTTGGTACCTTCCAGCAGTGACCTGATAGTCATTGTTAAAAAAAGTCACGAAGAATGTGAAATTAATGAAATCTAAGAAATATCTACGTTATCCACAGAGATCATGGCTCCTGTAATAAATAGACAATAGTGCTTGACAGTCTACAGTAATTCATATTTAAGAATGAAAAGAGTGAAGGAGTTTGCCTGCATGACTCCTGACAGGCAATGTCATCAAAAGCCTGTGAGAAAATATTTATTTCTGTACTACCTCCTGATGTAAATATTATGAAGGAGGGAAAAGAACGCTTATAAGCAGTATCTGGGTGTGAAAAACTTTTCAGGGAAAGGTGCAGATGTGCAAAGGTGAGACAGTCAAATTTGTCAAATTGATGTCAGAAATGAAGGACTGTGATAGTTTCTTCAGATATTTAAATATGTCACCAACACCACAGCATTGAAAAATCTCCTTAGGCCAGTGACAGCTTTGTTTGCTCCCTGCTGCATGACATCTGCCCCTAAATTTTCAAGGCAGTGCACGGAAATGTAGCTTTCTAGTTCTCACTGCAATCAAAAGAAATTGCTGCAGATCTGGAACTCAGTATTTTACAAAAATTACCTAGACATTATTGTGTCTTTTGCAAGTGCTATACAGTAGAATTAAGAACAGATTGTTACTGAACAAATAACTTTATCTGTGTGTCACATATTGTATATTTTCATCTATTACTAGACACAATTGAGAGAGCAAATATTTTGCCTGTTTCAGTTACATGTCCAGGCTGTGACTCACAGGCAGAAATGCTTGCCTTGGATAATAATGAATGTTTCCATTGAGAAATACCTTCCAGAACAGCAGTATAGTGTACACATTACTTTATATACCACAGAATAGTCACTGCATCTAGCTTTTCCCTTTGGTGAGAAGGTATCCATCTATTTCTGATCTTAGCACCAAACAAAGCAATTCTCTGCAGCCTGTTTTAGTGTCAACATTATTGGCTGCTGCAAATTGAGGACAGGAAAGGCTATACATACCTGCATACACTTCTTATGCCTCTGACTTTGTGACACACGAAGGTAGAAAGAGACAGGAAGGAAAAATTTGCAAGTGACTACAAACCACTCCAGAAGAATGGGAGCATACTGGAGTTGGCATGTACATGCCAGCCTTTTTCTGGCTGGATAATTGAAACTAGTCCTGAGATAGATTCGGTAGTGTTAAATTGCCTAAGCACGAGACAGTTCTAGATCCATTTGCTTAACTCTAGACACTTACCTGATTTCTCCAGGAGACGAGTCTCACTGCTCCAGGAGCCATCACTGCTTGTTCGGAAAAGAACCATATCCAGGTCATGACTTGGGACAGCTCAGCATGCAGGTCCTGCTATTTATTTCCATTATTATAGATTCAATTACCTGACTATTGTAAACTTACTTGCTTCAGCAAGGTGGAATTAATCAGGGCACATCTTTAGATATCTGAAAATAATTGAAAAGCCAGTCTTCCTAACTTGGGCTACAGTCACCTTCCGTAAGTCATTGGTACATACTTATAACTGCAATAAAATTAATGGGCTTTGAATGCCACAGATGGTCATTGCTATCAAACTCTATATTTTAAAAGTGACTGGAAGTATAAAGCAAAAGCAAGGCTTAGCTACTCTTAATATAATCATCTTTAGGAAGCCTTTTACAGCATAGAAAGTGTTTCTTGACAAATGGCAATGTAATGTCCTATATTTTCCCTTGTTCTCCTTTCTTTCCAGCCTCTTTTCTCCAGGGTGACTTGGTTCTCTCATGAAGATTTTTCCAAATAACACCAACACGTTTGTATTTACCTTTGAAAAAAGAAGAGAAGAACGATGATGGGAAGGGGCTGATGAACTTTCAATTAATTTGACTTTCATTCCAGACGTTCATACTTCTAACTGGAAGTGAATAGCGTAGTTTAAGATTAAGTTGCGTTTCTGTCACTTTGTGTTATGTTGTTCTGGTCTGAGGTAACATGATGTGATCAAAATAAACATGAATTAATCAGACATCTACATTTGCCTTTTTTAATCTGACAGAGCTACTCTAATGCTATATGAAGAGAAAAGCTACAGAAGCACGAAAAATTTAAGCCACTTGATAGATTATTTAAAATTCTGAAACATTATTTTAAAGTTTTATAGATTGAGTTTGTAATATTATTTTATCAAGTCAAGGCTTCTTCTTGTTCATGCCTGTGCATATTTTCTCAGGAAAAGTAATGAGAAAATGGATTAATTGCATTCACCATCACATAAATTTTGAAATCAGAAGAGGATTAACAGCAACATTTTCTGCTCTTAATATTCTGCACTTGAAAGAAATAAAAGCAGGAGTCACAGACTGGAAGAAAGGCATTTGGTTCTTCTGCAATTAATACTTTAAAATAGTAACTACATATTCATCCTTCCAAGAAGTGTTCACTTTAAATCACATAGAAAAGCAAGGATATATAATGGTAGGTTTAATACTGTAAAAATGATGTGATTGCTGAGAGAACCTGAGAATTATGTTTGTCCTCTCAAATGCAGATTTATCAACACTAATCACATTTGTGCCTTCTTTTACATTTCATTCATCAGTAAGAAGGTATCCATTGGAAATATTCTCACCACATGCTTTACACAAAGAAGAAAGCAGGAAACTCTCCGACAGAGTGAAAGGGGGACAAATCACAGTCCAGGGCCATTGCTTCCACTCAACAGAATATGTTGTGCTTTAACCAAAAGAGCATGAGCACATATTGCTTTCCCATGCACTGCACTTCTCAAGATCAAAGAGTCTTGCCTATTGCAATTCAAATTAATATATTTGTTTGAAGGTTAAGATATTATACGGATCTTGTGCCTTTTCTTTTCTTGAAACACACCATGAAATATATATATATATACACAACCATAAATAAACATGCACATATGTATATGTGTGTTTCTTCTCTGTGCTTTTAAATAAGTGTAAGAACAGCAGCACATTTCACTATGTGCTGACTGAAAACAAATCAAAGGATGGAATTGACACATTATTTAAATAACTCACAACATTCCCTTCTTAGCGAGCAAAATGTCTGAGTACAACATGGATCTTGAAACAGCCAATTTCCTTGAACAAAAAATGGGGACCCAATGACAGTACGGAGAGGCAGATGCTTTTATAAGTGAACTGGAATGAATACGGTTGGCTTAGTTATAGGCTACATCTGTGGAATAAGCATCTTGCCATTCATATATCTGTGGTTTCAGTACCTCTGTGGGAGTGAATAACTCCAAAACTCCAAGGGCTGAACCTAAGTCCTTTTTCTTTTTTCTCTAGAGTATTCATCCATAATTCTGCCAACTTGAACTGCGTGGATAATCAAGTAATTACAAATTACACTACAATTTAGCTTATATATGGGAAATATAGATCTGAAAGTAAACTTTCTAATCAAAGCATTACATCCTGAGCCAGCAACAAATTAGTTTGATTAGTTATTGTGCAAACTGTTGGCCTAAGAAGCCATCTGTAAATAAAGACAATTGGAAAAATATTGGAGATTATAAACAGCCAAAATGTTAACTTGCTTTTGCATTTTCTCACTATGTAGTGCCAATGTGACATTATAGAATCTGCACAGTAACAGTGTATTATGAATATGTAAATATGCCAAATATCCTGTAAGCGCCAGTCTGGCATGTTGATAAAACACAAAGTTACTGCACACTCTGAAACTGAGCATTAGCTCTCCACATTTGCTAACATTAATCCAAACTACTCCATGTACTGCAGCTTGAAAGATGTTCAATTAAAACTCATTCTGCCTGGTATAAATTACTATTATTATGTTGTGAAAGAAAACCTGGAAATATCTGCTAACTTGTTATCTGTGCACTGCCCTTACTCTCACCTCACCTCCCAGACAGTGATTTCAGAAAATTGCCTTTAGTTATTTAAAATTCTGTCATGAGCTGGTTTAAGCAAAACAATGAAGAGCTGAATATATGCATAATTTTTTGAGAATTTCATACTTTAGGCTACTGGATAATAACTGTTGGCAATAGCTGTATTTTGAACACTTATTTTTATTTCCAGGGTATTTACTTACACACAGGTGCACACACACACACTTTATTAGACTGATGTTCATTGCTAAAGTCCATTGATTTGTCTCAAACTATTTTAAGAACAGTCAAATATGAAGTCACCTTCAGGTTTCAAGTCTCAGAAAAATAATTCATTAATCTATTGCTTTGATGAGACAAAAAATCACACAATGTTGCAGTTATTCTCTCTCAGTTTTTAATACTCAAGAAGTTGGACTGTGAAGATGAGCTATCCAAACACAAATTCTTTTATTCTCAGACAAAAAAAGGACAAATGTAAATATCTAAATTATGCTCTCATCACAAACAGACTGGTTATTTGATTGCTAAAAATGTCATATTAATGATATGGAAAGTTTAACTTTTATATTAGCAGAGTTAAGGCATATTTGAAAGCACTAATTCAGAAAAGCTCTTGTAAAGACTTATAAAGCCAGGCAAGTGTCAATATATTTTATTTCCATAAAAATTATTCTAAGCCCCCTGAATTTCCAAATTAGAAAGGTCCTTAAACACATGTCTAACAGATATATAGGTAATTTTACTAGCATCCACTTGTACATAATAGCAAGCATACGCCAGCCAACATTTTCTAAAATATGGCTGACTCTTGGGAGTTTTGCATAGCTGAAGACCGAACAGTGGAATGAACACAATTAAAAACTTGGCAGTATTTTCAATGCCATCACTCTCCAAACTCCCAATGATAGCCATAAAATCAAGCAGATTTTGCAAAAGCATACAAGGACAGCAGTCTTGTATGCTGGATAAGATCTTTCATATACTTGAGTATTATCTGACAGGGTCTCTAAGGCTTTTAGGGACATTCAGCATCTTTGTCTGTTCCCTGGCTGTACTTGTAGGTTTTCTAGTACAGCTTGAGAAATATCTGCTAGTGAAAGCCTGAGAAAAGGCTCTCTAGGCCATAGAAACCTGTGCAACTGGCTAAAAAATTGTTCATGTAGTCATGGGGTTACTAGGACCTCAAGAGTTTTGCTGCAAGAGAGCTCTAGCTCAGATCTCATTGTGGTTTTGCTGTGAATCTCCTGATCACTTCTTTGTCAGAAGACACACCCTAGGATCATGGTTCTTGCACTCAGCTTGCTGGCTGGAGGAATTCCATTGAATCATGCCTTTTCTGGTCCATAGTAAGTCCTCCCAAGTGCTTAAATGTCGACCATTGCACTCTACACATCCACTCCTTTAGTGAAAATATACTTTCTCATACAGGCATAGTCTAAAATCATTGGGACATTTAGAGCTGTAGGCAGGCATCTTGATAATATTTTTTTTTTTTACTAATTTTTATGTGTCCTTTTAATTTTTAAAGAGACAAGCAATGCGCTATAGTTATTCTGTAATCACTTTTCAACTTGGCACAAATATTTTTACAGTTTGGTAGACTAACTTCAGACTAATTCAAATATGAATCACATAAACTATGAAATTACCAAACTGAAAATTATGTATATTATAATTTAATGCAGAAGTTGATAGATATGGACTATAACTGAATGAACTCTTTGAGTTTATTTCCCTAAGTGACTTCTATCACCTTGATATGTTTAGTGCCATCCCTGCTGATCACAAAATTTGTTCTGTCCGGAAGAGCTGACTGATAAAAGTTCTTAAAAATCACATCTCTAAAGACAATAAACCTCCCACTTACCCTGTAGTCATCTGGTTTTCCCCATAAGAGATAGTACTTCTCTCAATTTACATTTTAATTACTTTTAAGTCATTTAGCAATTTGCAAATATCATACTGGATGACTAAGAGAGAAAAGTAGAAAACATTATATCACATTTTGCAAAATGCCAAGCTAGCAGAGAGAATATCTAACCTTACAAATCTGGGCCTTGCGTCAATTGGCATTACCCAAATCACAAGATGTTTGGAACGTTAAAGAAAAACTTCACTGTAATAATTTTCTTTTCTTCGACAAATGTACTCATACATCACCTAAGGGTCAGACAGAGGAGAAAGGCTGTGAAACATGTTAATGACTGGTTCTTTTTCCAGTATCATTCAATCACAAAAGAGGAAAATACAACCACGTAACCAAAATCTTTGCAAATACAAAAAAAAAAAAAAAAAAAAAAGTTAGACCATTCATCACCAGGTTGCAATATTCTTCCACTTTTTAATACAGGATTGTGTCCATTAATCTTTAGCAATCAGAATAGTGTCAGACAAAGGTCCCTTCCAAGTCAGAATATGCTGTGATTCTGTAAGATATGCTTAGTGTATGACATATCCCTTCTAATTTAATTACGGTGGGTAACATTTTGAAATATGACTAAGTTGCTTATGAACCATTTTAATCACGGCCTGTACTTTTAAGACTTTGGCAAATTTCATCCTTTTATATAAACTCATTTCTGAAATGAAGGACAAAACATCTGCATTCTTTCACACAAAAAAATCACTAGTGTCACAAAGGACTGCATTATGATCATCTTTTACTAGCAAAGGAGAAAAGAATTGGAAATCAATGGACCAAAACAAATCCATAGAGAAGGAGACCTAAATGAGGGATAAAATAATGACAAGAGGAAAATCCTTAATCTCTTTTGGTTCCTTCAAAGACTGATGCAAAGAAAAAATAAAATATTTGAGGTAACTGAAATGGAAAGGAAAACTGTACCACTCTGACTACTACTCTCACCATCTTCTGCAACATCAGCATCTCATCTGGCAATACTGATTGATTCATGAAGTGGCATTCAGAATACAGCTTGTATTGTCACCTTCAGCAGTGGATTCTACCTGGATGTAATACTTATAGTTTACTGCCTTTTTCTCGGGTTTCTTTTGTAGTCTTTCTTATTACAACCTAGTATGATAAGCAGTTCTCAAAGTATCCACAAAATTCTACCACACATATGTCCAATAATTAAGCAAGAATTTTTTCAGTAACTGTTACACTAACTGTTACACTAACTGTTTAACCCATCCCTCTTTCTCCTTATACTTAGTCAGCTCTCCATACTGCTTTATATAACAAAGATAGCAATTGTAACAGCTTGGTTATGACAGAATTAAACAGACTGCTCAACAGGAAAACTATGTCTTATCTGGGGCATTGGAAGCATTTGGCACCATTATGTTATAATCTTGTGCACAGTGGAAGAAAGAGAAGTACTCACCATTGTTATTGAGCACCAGCATCAGTAAAACGAGCTCTCTAAGTTTAGTAGGTGGTAACTGACAGGAAATCTCACACCTTCTTGGGAAAGGAGGACAAATACATGAGGGTTTGTTCATTGTATATTTGCTCACATAGTATATAAATTTTATACTTGAATAATGTCTGATTGGATTCTTTGGTTCAAGATATTACAGCAAGCAATACAGGAGAGGAAGAAATGCTAAAGAGAAGAGCTAATCAAAATCCAGTATGCAAAAAGTAAAACAAAACAAGGAAACTTATGAAGACTTTGTGCCCATATCTGAGTGCTTTCTGTAGTGAACTGTCATAGAGAAAAACTGTAGTTTAAATGAAATTATGAGGTGATTCATTGATGTATTAATTATGTTATTAACCAGCAGTGATCGAATTACACATCAGGGTCAGGATCAGTAATGCAAGAGATAAACCATCATGTTAGCCTCTTAGAAAGTTCAAGAAAGAGCCAACAGTCTAATCCCTCTCCTCATTCACAGAGAGAGCTATGGGCACAGGTCCCCAAATGACCAGATGCGTTATCAGTTGACCCCCTCATCCACAAGTGCAGGTACTCTGACTGCGTATTTCTGTGGGAGATGTACACACTTTGACCTCATGTGCAACCCTGCTACTTCCTACAGTCCACTAATCCTCATACTGGTGAGAAAGCACCTCCCATGTGTTTGAATCTCCCTCCACCATGAAGTCATTTGTTTTCAGGTTTTTCTTGCTGAGATATAGAAAGAGCACCATGCCATCTCTCTCTCACTTCATTCCAACCTGGTGCAGATCAACATTTTAGCCAGGGAGCATGCAAGTTGAATTGCATCTTTTTTAAGTTCTTCTTTAGTTCATTTCTAGCACCAGAGATAAAAAATACGGATGACAAAACATTCTCTAGTCTCCTATAAAAAGTCTTGGAAATATCTCTCCATATTTCTAAATCAATTTCAAGAGCAAGTAGGTTAGGATAAATAATTGTGGTAGGTTAACCTTGGCCAGCAGCCAAAATCCACCCTGAGTCATGCTCTCTTCCCTCTTATGTCAAATGGGGAGAAAAGAGAAGGAAGAGAAGGTTTGTGGATTCAAAAAAAGACCAGAGAAAGCAAAATCTGTTCATGCAAGCAAAGCAAAAAGCATTCACTACAGATGTCCAGGAACTTCCTGGGAAGCAGGGCCTCAACACATGTAATCAACCATTGCTTGGGAAGACAAATGCCATAACCACAAATCTCTCCTCTTACTCCTTATTTCCTTGATCTTTTATTCTTCAGTTCTATATCATATGGTATGGAATAGGCCTTTGGTCAGTTTGGGCCAGCTGTCCTGCCTCCTTACAGCTGTCCTGTCCCCTCACAAACACTTGCTCATCCCCCTCCTACTCTCTAGTGGTAGGACTAACAGGGAGAAGGCCATGATGGTGTGCAAACACTGTTCAGCAATGGCCAAAGTTGTAACTGGAGTGTTATCAACACTGTTTTAGCCACAAATGTAAATTAACTACCACATGGGCTGTTATGAAGAAAGTTATCCCCATCTCAGCCTGACCCGGTACAGCAACTGAGCACGCAATTTTTTCTGATTTATTGATAAATATCATGTTCACAGTAAATTGCAAGTATTTTTAGTACTGAAACTGAAAAAGAATCACACTCAATTATACTCTCCGAAAGATTATTTACTTTCATTATTTGGTGGAAATTATATGTACCAAAGAAACGCATGGCTCAAAAATAACCCCATCAGCCAACCAACAAACCGACCGAAAAATCCAGGTTTAGCATTGATCTATAGTATGATAGCACTGCATAAAACCAGTACTGATCATGTGGGGACAAGCCAGGCCTGATGGGAGGAATTCTACTAAAAGCAGAGAAAGCCTTATGTCTGTGAAAAGTGAAGTGAAAACCAATGTACTTCAGGGTTGCTTAGAAAGCAGGAAGACTTTCAAACTGCTTACCGTACACCCAAAATTAGTATCAGAGAGTGGAACAATAACATTATATAAAGGTATCATGCCATGAGCAAAACTGCAGAGTAGAATGGAGGAGATGGAGTTTCTTTCACATTTTCCTGGATGCAAGCTTGTTAGGGCCAGTTTGTAGATTTGACCTTGGCTAGTGTTAGAAAAACAAGACCTGTCTTTTTAATTCTTTCTGTTGCTGATATTGCATGTGGTCATGGCAAATTAAAAAACTATAACAGCTGGTTATCTCATTTTATATTGAAACACCAGCAGAAAAGCAGAGAAGGAAGCTGAAGGTGCAACAAATATTTCTAGAAGCAATGGCAGTGAAAAGAACTCAAGAAAATAACCATCTTACATAGTCACATAGGTGAAAAATAGAAGGACGCTGCAAAGTGTAGTAAAATATTTTACATTTTGTAATCTCTAAAAGTAGAGGCCAAAAAAAAAGGTGACTTCCACAAATCAGCATTACTGCCTCCCTCTGAATTTGTTTTTAATGGTTTTCAATATACAGGTGCTAAAATGACTATTCTTTTTTGCAAAACTGTTATTCAAATGCAAAATCATTACACCAATAAAGAGTAGACCAACAAAAGAACCCCATATTATAAAAATACAGTTTCATAGAATAACTTAATAACAAGGTAAAATAACATTTCTGGGTGCAAACATTCATCTAAGAACTAAACTAAGAAGTAGAGATAAGAAGGAAGCCATGCTCAGATAACTAAATTCCATGACTATAAGGCATAAAATTCTTTTAGTAGGAGCAGAATACATCATCAGAAAGCTAATGAGGCATTTGTGTGTCTGCCAGAAAGAGGACTAAGTGTGTTGCACTCAACTGGACAAGGCTTAATAAAGATGGGATGTGAGCCAAGGAATCAGGAGTCAATACCAGATGATCAGAAAACAGAGAATTAGACAGGGAACAATGAAAACACAATTGACAGTAACAAGTATGTTAATAAACACATGTGATAAAGGACAAAGAAGGACAATGTGTCTCAGTTATGGCATTAGAAATTACAAGCTTCTGTGAAACTGCTTCTGTGATTGTAGTGGCGTAATCAAGAACAGACCCTAGCCTAGGACAACCATATTCAGATTTGAAAATATCAAAAAATTTCATCATATAATAAAATTTGCTTGGATTCCCTCATCACAGAAGTAAGTGGTTATGAAGAATTAAATTGCTAATTTCCAAAAATTGATAAAATTAATTCCATTATATTTCTTTAAACAATATGTGGGTCAGGGCACAGTGATGACACATGAAGAACTACTGTTCTAAACCTGCACAGAAGAATAATCTTCTTTCTGCAAATAAAGGTCAAAGACAAACATTAATTTCTGTGCTGTCTGTAACCTGTTTTCTTTAGGTGAATGATCACAGATCCTACGAAGTCTTTCTCCATTCTGATTAAATCCCAGTAAAAGGGTTTTAACAGGCCCACTTTCCAGTCCAAAGAACAATGAAAATTAACAAGTAATTCCTAAAAGGTAAATTACTGTGGGTTGCTGTAATAAAACACCCCACTTTTAAACTATTACAACTGCAAAACTCACATATATCAGTTCCACATATAACTTTTTTTCATTTTTTAATTCCTGGCTTTTTACTTAATAGTCAGGAATACAAAACAGGAAACACGGAAAAATACTATTAATATTACATCTCTGACATTTTTTATCCATCTAAAAATAGATACCATCTTTTATTTTGGTGAAATAAAGGTATTTTTTTCCATTTTAAAGTGTTTAGAGAAAAGCAAAATTAAAGAACTCTGTCCAGCCTACCGCTAGGGACAGACAAAATAACTGCTAGTAGAACTTGTCTTCCTTACAGCTAAAAGTGTTCTCCCAAAATAAAACTTGAAAGACCTTGTAGAAAAACCTCTTAACATCAAGGTAGATAAAAAACTGTATTGCAAAAGCTTATATTCTCTGATGGTTTTTAACCCATATCAGTGATAGTCTAGAAGCAGGATCAACTAAATAGAAAACTGTTCTAGTATGAATTTATTTTATATGTCTATTCACTTTTTGTAGAATCTAGAACAATCTCTGAGATCTGAAATTTTTTCATTTGCATTTTAACTGCAGTTTCTTGACAAATAAAATCAAGTCTATATGAGGTCCAGATGGCAGGATTTTTTTTATAATAAAGGGCAATTCTTCCTTGCTACTCCAGCATGATTAAAGCAAAATTTAAGTGACAATGTAAATGAAAATTAATAGAATGTATATATTTGATATTTTGTACCTTTTTAATGTTCACCTATAGAATGCATTGAATACAGTCCATTATAATGTTTATATTTCTCCCTCTTCTATAATTTATTTTTTCTTTCTCTTAAAAAGACCAGCAGCATTTCTTACACTTGCACAGTTGTATTAGAGAAACTAATAGCTTTCCTGAAGAAAGGAAATGAAAGAAATAAACAAGTGTCTACAAAGAAAACCCCAAATAAACAAACCCAAAATTTTGTCTTCTTTCTTCTTGATGAGCCCTAAAGACCATCTTTCTTTACTTTTATCCCTTTATGTCCATGTTTATATTTCTTTCTGCTTCTCCTGTCTCCATAGCAGATTAGTATTATACTAATATTCTAATGCATTACTAGTTTTATACTGTAGTGGCATGCAAAAAAGACACTGAGTGATGCTACTTTTATTTTGTTTCATATGTCATTTTTTTTTGCCTCAAAATTCATTTGTTACCTAAGATTTTACTCTTCTCATACTCAAAATAGCCAGCTTTTGGGCTGAACATTGGTCCTACGTGAGACCATTTGGCAGTCACAAGCTAAATGTCACCGTTCATAAGATCCCTGAACCACTCCTGGGGATAATGCACACCTGTTATGTGTGGCTGCCTGCTTTTTCCATGTACCAATTCCCCCTTTACTTCCTCATACAATCTGTGCCTAAAAATTTGCATTCTCTACCTACACTAACCACTTTGCATTATTTGCTATGGGCAAGGCATATCCCATCATGATTTTATATGAGAAATGCTTTGGGAGTACATGGTTCCACCTTTTTCATAAGGATCTAGCAAGTGGAGTGTTTCAAGGTGAGGAAGTAGTTGGTTCCATTCAAAGTGTGATGGAAAGAATCCTAAAACAACAGTACCTAGCAAAGTGAGCCGACATTGGATGTCCTTGGCAGGAATACAGGCAAGAATTTAAAGTTAATGATACCAAAATAAAAATAAGCAGAAGGAATATTCCTTTGTGAATCATGAAGGGCAGAGAACTCGCTGCAAAACTAAGACACCTTGATTTCTGATTTCCATTCCCTTGGCATTATTCAGAACTCTGTGAGGAAGTAATGTACTGAAAATAGAAGGAGGGGATAGAAGACTTTCTCTTTGCATTTAATTTTGTTGAGAGGCAGAAAAGTGCAGTCTCTCCATCATGATGCCCGCTAGAAATAAAGTGTTTTCACACTCTGCCTCCAGGTCTCTCCAGGTTATAATATAGTATTTTCCAATGAAAGCCTTTCTGAAGGAATGATTTTTCTTTACTCTATAACTTCAAGTTTGGAAAAGTGAGTTCAGAATTTTGGGGATTCTAAATCATAATCTTCCTAAGAAATCTGTTCATAACTAGGGTGTCCAGAAAAGAAAATAGTGGGCAATTGTGAACCTGTAACAGAGCTTCTGTGAAAAAAAAAACTACTCATAAGCTTGGTGTCTATTTATAATGCACTGTATTTAATTAATCTAAACATCTCTGTATAAATTTAATTACAATATGATGATTAACTTTGTTGGCACAATATGTTATAGTAACTCTGGAGAAATTTTCTGAAGGAGAAAGTGACTTGCAAATGAATACAATCCACTTGCAACACTTGAAATACTTTCACATACAGAATTTAAAAGCACACAAATGTGTGTACTTTCATTTGTACTGGTAATATTGCCATGTTTTCACAGAAAGGTGCATTCTGTAATCAAAAGGAGTTGTGCACGTAAATGGTGACATATAGATCTCAATGTTTTTTAAAGCTTCACAATATTATAACTAATTTAGTTGCAACAAATTTTATTAGCATGTATGTTTTCATACTCAGTGAGTCATAATTATTGGTAAAAATAAGAGGAGAGGTAAGGAGATGATCATTTTAGTACAATTTTTGATTCCCAAAAATAAATTGAATGGATAATCAAGTTAAATATGCAATAAAGAACAGAAATTGATGCCAATACATGTCTAAAATTTCTTTTGCTTTTTTTGCTTTGTTTTTTCCTTCAATATTTCATTAATTTTGTACTTTTCTTTTTCTTTTTTGTTGCCTGACTTCTTATGCTAACATCTGACTTTAAAAGGTAACACTGAACTGACGCTGAATTAAAACTGAATGCTGTCATCAAATTGTCTTTGTCAGGTAGTCGTCTGAATAACTATGTAAAAATCTTAACTACCTCTTTGATGAGTACTGCATGTAAATAATTCAACATAGCCCTAATCCTTGAAACTATAAAGAGATATGAGAAAGAGAAAACATAGTCTGGTACAAAAACAAGCTAAGGGCAATATTATTGCATTCCTAAAGGGATAATATGGCGTTGATGAACCTTAAACATGCTAGCAAGTGGTGAAAGCCTCTATATAATTTAGAGAGCTCTTATTGGACTGCGCTATTTTCTTTGAACTGAATAAATGTTTCTGCTATTCTGACATTTTGTAGGTATATCAAGGACATTGAAGAATCATCAAGTATTGTAAATAAAACATTTTTTATTCAGAAGTGCGTTCTGAAATCCATCAACATAGGAAAAATGTTGAAAGATTACTTTTTTTGTCCAACATATACAAAATCATATTAAAAAGATACCCAGGAACTGCCTAATTGAATAAAGACTAAATACACAGGAGGAGGAGTAATCAAATGTTAGATATATTTATTTTCATTTAATTCATAGAGGTCATTCAGATCACTCTCATAGGACACAGCAAATTATATGAACTCCTAGAATTTGCCTGAAGGAGGAGAGAGATATAACTTCTGCTAGTGTCTCTAGTGATAATAATTTAATTTTTTAGAAAAAAATACTATTGTATTAGCCAAGAAAAAGTTCCTATTGTATTATATTTTTTTTTTAAATCACAAAAAACACTGATAAAATAAAACAGAAGGGAGAATGGCCCTTTTCCACATGTCTTAAAAAATAATGATTTGCAAAAACAAATACTTTTGTTGTTGTTTAATTCTATCCCTAGCCCTTATTTATCAGCTTTAACATGCAAAAATGCCTTAATTTATTATCTTTCTCCTGATCTTCATCACGTTTGCAGTGCTCCCCTGTCATCTCACAGGAGGCAAAGTTATACCTTACATGATCTTAATATCACTCTACCTCTACATTACTGACTGCCATAAAAATTTTCACAGTATGTAATTCAATACCCCTACAGTGCCATTTGAAGATGTTTTGCAACTTTAAAGGAACTGGAACAGAGCTGAAAAGTAGAAGTGTTCAATAAATCTACCCCAATGTCCCTTCTTTGTCTAAGGTTGGTAGTATATGTTTAAGAGCATAAGAAAAGAGCCGCCCTTTTCCTCTTAAATATGCAATCACAGAATCACAGAAATGATCAGATGGGAAAGAACCCCAGTGGGTCATCTGGCACAAGCTCTCTACTCAAGCAGGGCCATCCCAGACCACATGGCACAGGATTGCATCCAGATGGTTCTTGACAATCTCCAGTGAGGGAGACTCCATGACCTCTCTGGGTAACCTGCTCCAGTGCTTGGTCACCTCCACAGTAAAGAAATTCTTCCTCATATTCAGATGGAACTTCCTGTGCATCAGTTTCTGCCCATTGCCTCGTGTCCTATTGCTTGTCATCACTGAGAAGAGCCTGGCTCCATGTTCTTGGCACTTTTCCTTCAGATACTTACACACATTAATGAGGTCCCCTGTCGTCTTCTAAAGGCTGAACAGGCCCAACTCCAACAGGATTAGTGCATATTAACATTCAGCTAACCTACAATCTTGCACACACAGACCACTAATGAACAAACATGATGAGCAAACCTGGCTTTACATGTAAATATCTCTTTATAAGGTTAATTTTTGTTATATAATAAGGTGAAGTAAAAAATAAACCCAAAGAGTAAACCCAGTTTGTCTGGTTAAAAGGTACAGCATCATACATATCTCACAGACTCATAGAGTAGTCAAGGTTGGAAGAGACCTTCAAGATCATCAAGTTCAACTGTCAACCCAGTGGTGCCACTATAACCGCTAAACCACTAAAACATGTCACCCATCACCAGATCTAGACACCTCTTAAACACCTCCAGAGACTGTGAGATGGTGACTCTACCACCTCCCTGGGCATCCTATTTCAATGCCTGACCACGCTAATTGTGATTTTTTTTTTTTTTTTCCTGATGTCTAGTCTGAATCTCCCCTGTCTCAGCTTAAGGCCATTTCCTCTGGTCCTCTCACTGAAGACATGGTAGAAGAGACATTTCACTACAACTTTCTTTCAGGTAGTTCTAGAGAATGATGAGATCCTCCCTGAGCCGCCTCTTCTTGAGACTAAACAAACCCATCTCTCTCAGCTGCTCCTCCTACGACAAGTCTTCTAGACCTTTCATGAGCCTTGTTGCCTTTCATTGGACACACTCCAACACCTCAATGTCCTTTGCAAAATGAAGGAGCCAGAATCAAACACAGTACATGAGATGTGGCCTCACCAACGCCAAGTTGTGCTGGTTTGGACACAAATTTAGGAGGAAACAACTTGGGAGGGGCGTTTTTTTTTTTTTTCTTTTGCTTGCCAGGCAAGCAGGCCCTGGCAGCACTTTTTTTATGGGTTTGGGAAAATAATTTTTTGAGTGAAAGTGAAAAAAACTATTTATTTAATAAAACAGAGTTTTTTTCTGTTACGGGGAAAAAAGGATATTGAAATTCCCTCCCCTGTCCTCTAAAAGAGGACTATGGATTTTAGAGTTTTTTCTGTAGGTAAAACCTGCAGTCCTGAGCTGGGCCGGGCCGGCCAGGCAGGGTCCGACGATCTCCTTTGGAAGGTCCCGCCGAGCAGGTCCGGAGATGACAGCCGGTCTCAGATGAAAAGCAAGCTAAAAACAGTTCAAAAAGGAAAAGAAGCCGCTGAGGCAGATTACAGTTTCTTCTCTGCTGAAAGCTGAAGAGACTAGCGAGCAAAAGTCCTTTAACTAACCAAATGTTGTTAGAATTGGGAGAGAAAAGAATGCAAAACATTCTAGATGCAAGGTCAAGCTGGCCGCTTTGAAGAGTTCTCTCGGCTTTTCTCTCCCCCCTTTGCAATTTAAAGGTACACTAGAGATCAAGCAGGTGATGGGGAGTACAGTATGGTCATAGAATCACCCGAAGACACAAGTACAGGGGAAGGATCAGTTCCCTAGTCCTCCTGACTACACTGTTCTTGATACAGGCCAAGATGCCACTGACCTTTATGGGTGCCTGGCCACACTGCTGGCTTATATTGAGCTGTCAATCAGCACCCCCAAGTACTTTTCTGCTGAATAGTTCTCAAGCCACTCCTCTCCCAGCCTGTAGCATTTCATGGGGTTGCTGTGGCCCAGGTGCAGGACCTGGCACTTTGCCTTATTGAACCTCCTGCATTTGTCACTAGTCCTTAGCAAATTGCTTGAGTTTGACCAGGTCTCTCTGCCGAGCCTTCCTACCCTCAAGCAGACCAACACTTCCACCTGACTTGGTGTCTGCAAATTTACTGAGTGTGCACTTGATCCCCATGTTCAGATCATCAATAAAGACAAAAAGCATTACCAGCTCCAAAACAGCCCTGGGGAACACCGCTAGTGGCTGGTGGTCAACTAGATTTAGCTCCATTCTTCACAACTCTCTGGGCCAGTTTTTAACCATCAAAGAGTCTATCCATGCAGTTTTTCTGACGGGGAGATGGTGTCAAATGCTTTACTGAAGTCCAGGTAGACCACATCCACAACCTTCCCCTCATCCACCAAGCAGGTCACCTTGTCATAGAAGGAGATCAGGTTGGTCAAGGAGGACCTGCCTTTCATAAATCCATGTTGTCTAGGCTTGATCCCCTGGTGGTCCTGCATGTGCCGTGTAATGGGACTCAGGATGATCTCTACTTTAACCTTGCCTGGAACCAAGGTTAGGCTAACAGGCTGTAGTTCCCTGGGTCATTCTTCCAACCGATCTTCTTGTAGATGGGCATCATATTTGCCAATTTCCAGTCAGCTGGAACTTCTCCAGTTAACCAGGGGTGCTAGTAGATGATCTCCTGCAAATGCCTTTTTATTTACCTTGAAGATATTTCTTTATAGCAAAAGACTCCAAAGTATGTTATTTAAAATATCACAATTAACTTATTTCATAGAATATAAGCCCCAGTATACTTATTTCTGTGAACCTATTAGAGAGAAAAATGGTAAATACAGGCATAAACTAAATATATAAATAAAAAAATTGTAGTAATTTTACTCAGATGTGTCACAGGATTTTTTTTTTTTTAATAAAATTAGCTGATATTAAGTCTTGTAATGGCACTGCATTTTGACTTTTAATTGGTATTTATTATGTTATATGATAAATGCCATATTAAAAAGAAAAAAAAAATAGCTGCTTTTCAGTTCAATTTCATTTTCTGGAAAAATCTTGATATTTTCAAGGTGTGTTCCAAAACAAATTAAATGAAAATATCGAATGTCAAACCTGCTAAATGGCTCTTTCACTCTAACTTTCTATGATACATTAAAAGGAACAAAACCAGCAAAGACCGAAGATCTACTAATAGAAATGCAGTGTTCAGTACAATCGAAGAATGCTTTCATCAGGGTGTCTGTGAATAGGTGGGGTTAAATAGCATAGATATAAAATTTTAATTGCACCTGAAAGTTATGAACAACATATTTATTTTAGTTAAGAAAAGTGTATGTTCAAATGCATAATTCACTCATTTAATTGCCTATATTTCCCTTTAGACATATATTTATTTAAAATATTTTCACTGTCCCAGTGAATATATCACCAAACCTATGCTTATTGCCTTCCACTATGATACACAGTTTTTGGTATAGTCTCCTGAGGGGACAAGAAAGATGGCTTTGATGTCAACTTCAGTGATTCCTCAGTATCAAAGGCAAGGAAAATTAATGATAACAGTGAAAGAAACTGCAAAACCCGTCTAAAGACCTGAATTTCACATTCTCTAAGCATATGCCTTACAGGATTGCCTCTCTGAATATCACTGCTAGTTAAAAAGTAACTTGATAGTTTACTTCTTTTATGTGGGAAGAAATATATGCTTTTATGCTGGCTCTGTTGCTAATGGGTAGCCTTTGAGCAACTGAGAAGATATTCACAGTTTGTGATTTACAATTTAGCTTGATGAAATGCTTAGAAGAAGAGTGCTAGGAATTAAAGATTTAGGGGAAAAAAAATTACTTAATAAGTTATCATCTTTTTTGAGTTGCAAACTGTTTCAGCTTTTGACCCAAATAATTTATGCAACTGGATGGAGTGAATGGGTTTCAAAGAAAACAACAACAAAAAAAACATTATAGAGTACCTTTCTGGTATAAGAATAAAATGGTTTTACAGCAGATATTATGCAATAAAAAAAAAAAAAAAAAAAAAGAACAAATAAACCAAAATCCCACAAAAAGAAATCTTAACCAAAAAAAAAAAAAAAAAAAAAGAACAAATAAACCAAAATCACACAAAAAGAAATCTTAACCAAAAAAAAAAACAAACCAAAACCCACATTAAATTATAAGAACTAACCGATTAAAAAGGGAAAAAAAGAATAATTTGTTCATAGAGAAGGACTAGTGAAGACTTAATTTCAAATACATCAAAAGTTATGGAAAGTTTCAATCAATATCTGTATTGCTGGGAACAAAACAACATTCATGTTAGATGTTGTTAAAATTGTAGTAGTTAATACAAGGAAAGCTAAGTGCTGCGTGTTTCTGTATCTTTTGGAGTTCTCTGATATGAACAAGAGATTTTGTCTTGTGGGAAATAGCCTAGAGTGTGATGCACTGTTTGGAAGTAAGTTGCCACACCTGAAAGACAGGATGTCAGCCAGAGGGACCTGGACAACCTCTATGAATCGAGAAAACCAAGTAAGTCCTGGGCTGCATCAGAAGCAGTGTGGCCAGCACAGTTTGAGGAAAGTGATTCTGCCCCTCTGCTCTGCTCTGGTGAGACCCACCTGCAGTGCTGCATCCAGCTCTGGGGCCCCCAGCTAAGGAAAGCCATCGACCTTTTGGAGCAAGTCCAGAGAAGGCCACCAAGATGATCAGAGTGATGCAGCACTGCTCCTACAAAAAAAGGCTGTTTGTTCAGCCTGGAAAAGAGTGACATTGTTCATCCTGGAAAAGACAAATCTTTGGGGTGACCTAATTACTGCCTTCCAGTGCCTGAACGGAGCCTACATGAAAGATGGAGAGGGACGTTGTACAAGAGCAGGTAGTAACAGAACAAGAGGGAGTGGCTTCAAAGTGGAAGGCAGTAGGTTTAGATTAGATGTTAGGAAGAAATTCTTTATTATGGGGGTGGTGATGCACTGGATCAGGTTGCCCAGAGAAGCTGTGAACACCCCATCCCTGGAAGTGTTCAAGGCCAGGATGGAGCTCTGAGCAACCTGGTCTAGTGAAGTGTCCCTGGCCAAGGCAATGGGATTGGAAGTAGAGGATCTTTATGGTGCCTTCCAGCCACGGTCATTCTCTGACTCTTCATAATGCCGTGATTCTGTGAAGTTGCTTACTTAGACTGTAGTTTAGAATATATAGCACATATAAACACAGGTCCAACCAAAGGGACAGTTTAAAACACCACTAACATTTGAAAATTAATAGTAGTGCTTTGATGCTTGGCTAGGTTTCTGACTTTCACAGTCAAACAAAATCTGGGTACGCTTTTCAGCCCACACTGACATCTTATACACATGTGATGGGGTTCTTCTTGGTCTTTCTTTGCTTCCAGCAGAAACTATTAACAAGAGTTCATTTCAGCTGCAAGTTATCAACAGTTGGCAGTGCTTTAATTGTTTGACATACAGACACATGGGATAATGGCATTTCTAATTTAATGGTTTTTTGCCTGCTTTCTGAAAGAGCTCTCCAAGACTTACTGAACACATTAGTATTAAGGCAGCATGTTTGGCATTTATCTTGCTTGATGATGAACAACAGGGAAGAGCGCTCTCTGTTTTTTTGATAAAATCCTACAAAGCAAAATTTGAAAAGAAAATGATTCAGTTGAAGAGCTTTCAAAGAGAAGTAAACAAAATATGAAGAAAGACTTGGAAACTGCCTTTGGAAGTCTTTGAAGAAGAGTATTATTGTTGTCTTGAAAAGTCTAAGAAAGAAGACAGAAGCTTTTATTATCTCATTTAATTATAAATTCATCAAGACAGTAATGTAGAATGGTGACTGTAATCTCTTAATTCATTAAACTCTGAGTCCCACTCACTAAAAAGATGTAAAAAAAAATTAAAAATAGGTATGCTAACAGTACTGTGACAGCAAATGGTAGAAAATATTAATTCTAACTATAGAACTATAGACACAAAGCTGTTCTTGCATAGGAAAAATGACTCGTCAAATAGTACACAGAATGTCAGGAACACAGAATAACTCATGTTGGTAAGGAGCTCCAGAGGTCAACCAGTCCAATTACTCCCTTGCAAAGTCATAGCAAAAATAATCTGATCAGAAGACTTAGGAACAGATCCAGGATTCTTGAACATTTACAAGGACAGAAATCACGTTGTTTTTCTCAGCACCCATTACAGTGTTTTTCCCCCATCATGGCAGAGTGAAACAATGCTTCTATCTTATCCGGATTTCTTTTGTTCAAGTTTGTTGTACCTGTTGTGTTCTATCCATTCACTCTGCACTTTCAAACTGACTCTATTCTTTTTGTATCCTCTGATCAGGTATTCACAGACAATAGTTAAGATTTCCTGTTCACCTTCTCTTCCTCTGTTGAGCGAAAACTTTGCCTCAGCCATTCCACTTCCATCCTGTGCTCAACCCCCAGCCATTCCAGTGGGCCTCTGCTGTGCTCACTCTAATATATCTATCTTTCTCTTTTTTTTTGCTGAGTAGCCACAACACCCCACATTTGACCACACAACTGCCAAATAGAGGAGAAGGATCATTTCTCCGGACTTTCTGCACACAAGCCCTTGTTAAAAAGCTCAGGATGTGATTGGCCACCTACTTTGCAAGGGCACATTTCTGTTAGCAGGTGTTGGAAGAAGAGACAATCTACTCACAAAATGGAAAATTTAAGGGGCTAATAATGTCTGTTATACACAAAAAGCTCACTTAAAGTTAGCATCCCTTCTCATGGCAATCTGTGTAATATGATCTTCAGAAAGTAACAATTAAACAGCATTAACTGAACAATATCAAATTCCTAAGAAGGTATGATGGCCATTCTTCCTGTTATTGATATCAAGCTGATTCTCTGAATACTAGAAACATAAATGGGGTCTAAGAATTCAATAGACAATCACTACAGAATTATAAGAAAAGTACAGTTAGCCATAAAGGAATGATTTTTACAGCTTGTCCACAGTTGAGGAACACAGTCATGTTAAGAACCGTAATTGTAGCATTTACAAAGTAATAATATTTGTACCGAGGAAAGACTGCTCTAAACTTCTTTAAAGTTGTGAATCTTCCTGTATATTTCAATAGGAAGAGTTCTGTTCACTTAACTGGAGCTCAATTTCCCAGCGAAGATGAATCCCATGGACACAGATCAACTATTCATTCTATAGTTTCCAACTAACAGATGTGATGCACAAAAATGTCAAAATGTTAATATTTTTATCACTTCATGCACTGTCTCTTTTACATTAGCACAAAAGATATCAGCATTTCATGAGTTCTTTTCCCAGCTATAGTGATCCTCTGTTGAAAACAAGAAAATAATTTTCTTAAACAGATACACAGTCAGTACTGTTAGAAGCCTTTTTGTGTTAAATGAAGAATATTGAAAAAAGATTAGGACTTTTCTCTGAAGTTAAGTTGATCCAGAGAGACTAGTCTTAATGTAGTAAATAACGATTTTTTTGCAAATGTAGCTGGGCTTCACCATGTGAATATTTTGTTCCAGCCTTTCTTAAAAAAAGCCCTTGCTGCTCTGTGTATTTCTAGAGAATAACCATATACAGTTAACTTGTTGAATAAATAACTAGTTTGTAGGTTCTCTTGGCCAAATGATTGTTTATTCTAAATAAGGGAAAAGAATACAAACAAGAACAAAAATTTTTCACTTCCAAATGTGTGGATCATCCATATTTTATCAGAGTGGTTTAACCATGTGTTCTTTCTACCTTAAAATAAAATTGTTTACTGCTGTATCACAGACTTTCCACTGAAAAAAAGTAAATGGAAACATTTTCCCGTAATCTTAGTTCATTCCGGTATTTTATTTGTTTTAACTCTTCTTTTTTTTATGTCCTAAGTCAAGGTGTAAAGCCTTTATGAGGTTTTGAAAGTATCAGCAGTCCCAGCCCATATATTAAGCCACATCTTGCTATAAGCTTGCTAACAGAACAAAATTCAGGTTTTTTATTATTATATTCAAGGCCTTAAAATTTAAATGCAGATAAAGAGTGAAAATGGACAAAAATACATAACTTGTAATCAGTAGACATCAATCTGATAGACTTTAAAAGCAGAGACAGTTTGAGGTAAAAGGTATGCAGAGCCATTGCAGTAAGTGAACAGAAGTCACTTGATGAAAGAGATAGGATTGGAAAATTCAGCTTTGCTGCTGGATACAAGTAGGAAAAACTGCATTTGTCATGGTCAAAGTAAAAGGTGTTAGAATGTGAGAGAATATTTTTGAGAAACATGTGAGGGGTTAGGCCTTTGTTACCTTATGGAGAAACACCTCTGAGCCTTTGGTCAAAATTGATGTTTCACATGGAGAACAAGCTTGGTTTTCAGGCTTTCTTGATAGATGGTACTGAACTGCTAGAAAGAGTGGTTGAGAAAAAAGTAGGTAACATGTAAAGTGTGGAAAAGTAACAGAAGTCTTCCTTTATTCATATTGACTATGATCTCTTGGGTAGATAATCTGGAGATGTCCCAGAACAGGCTGGAGATCTCCTGCAGAGAGAGGACAGGTTAGGGACAATGGCATAGACTGGCGAAATAACATGATCCTTTAGTCTGACTTATATCTTCTATTTTGCTGTTTACTGATGCTGCTCACTTGAACTTATCACTTGAGGCAAATTTTCATGATACGGAAAGTTCTTTTAAGGTCTGAAAATCTCTCTTGTCTTCCATTTCCCCACTGCAACAAGATACTATATATTGAAAACATGGTACTACATGTCCCTAACATCTTGAAGCTGTGAGTAATGTTATCGGAAAGTAAATTACCTACGGTACAGGGTATGATTCCCAGCATAACTTCTGTGGTGTGCTTCAAGATTTTTCCCCATCCCTAAAGTAATATTCATTTAAATCAACAGGTAAAAATGTGTTGTGTTACACTGAATGTAAGAAAATAGGGTTTAGATAAGACTGTTTATAGCAGTGTACTAAGATTTTAAAAAGTCATGTATGTATGACAGACGGGATAATAACAATGTCAATGCTGAAGACTTTTCATAACTTCTGGCAACCATCTCTGTTATCAAAGGTAAAAGAATCCCAGTCAAGGACTCGTAAGTAATTTATGACTTCGATTCAACTCAATTCTTTCAAAAAAAAAAAGAAAGCCCTTGACATTAATTTCTCATTTACATATTATCTAAAAAATTTTAATATTTCATATCTAATATAAAGTTATGTCAACTCAAAATTAAATCTTCCACAATATTTGCTATATAATTATAACTATATATAATGTTTTTTATCATTTCATGCCTTTATTTATGCATTTGGAATTTTACAATGAAACACAAGGTCAGCACCTGAATACTACAGTATTTACTTATGTAAGAATGCTACAGATAATGTATTAATATAAAAGAATGTCCTGTCCTTGATAGTAGGCTACAATATTGTCCAATATGCTTTGTTTGTTCAGTTGGAGAATTTTTAAATTATTATTTAGGTGAAGACATACTGACAAACACCTGGAAAACAAGATATTTTGCACAAGTTTCTCAACAAGAGATCTTAAGGACAACAAGATGACTGTGAATAAAGAGGTAAAAAAATATACATGAATTACTCTTTAAATTTTTTCTTATTAATGAGAGGTGACAGGAGCATATTATGCTACTAGGTGAAGTTTAATATTTTTATTGTACGATTTGATTTCTTAGAGATTCATATAAGAAAATTGAAATAATAAGTGACAGAATTTTTTTTTTACTGTCTCCTCTGCATACACAGATCAAAAAAATCTGGATAGCTATTTGTTGTATTTGGCATCTTAATAAAAATTCTGAATATTTATATTATTTAATCACCTTCTGAGTTCCTCTAGTATTTTATCCACCAAAATTAGCAATTTATACCTCCAAGCAAATGAAAAGTATAACTAAAAATTAAGTCGAAAAATATAGACATGGCATTAATAAATAAATGGATGAATATATTAGAGAGCAATATCAGTTAAACTGCTCCAGTTTATGTTTTGTCAGCATGTCCATTTTCAGGGACATATGACATAGTAATAAATTCTGTCAGACAGCTTTCAAACCAGTCAGATAAGGAACACCTGAATTTTGCTTTTCTGGCAATTAAAAGTATTGAACTGTAAAAAGTTTTCATTTATCAAAATAAAGTTATACAAAGAAATATTTCATGTGCAACAGTAAAATTCAGTATTCTTTTTAAGAAACCAAGTCAAAGTCGAAGAGGGGTATGTTTGGAGTTTACTTTCAATATTTTTGTTACACTAATGTGAGACAGTAATATGTTGAGGAAAAGATAGCTCAATAAACAAGAATGAAAAAAATCACTCTTAGGCTCTTTCTATTTTCCAGAAGCCGTAACTTTTCAAAGTACTTTACAGACAGAAAAGTGTTGAGGTTCCTGACCTGGAGAATTTTGAATAATTTTTAATCTTTATGTAGGAGTCATTGATCAGAAGAAAGACTGGAAGAAAAAGTTTTAAAAAGTGAAATGTTGAGTTAACATAGTGATGGCATGGGCACATCTATTCATTATTTTGTGTTTGCTTGTTTTTATTATATCTTGTATTCCAGAGTGAGCTTTAGGGCAATTGTCATTTTTATTAAGAAAATACTCCTGAGGAAGTTTATTTGAAATTGCTCTCATCAAATATGGGCTTATGCTTTGAAGTTTTTATCACAGTTTTCAGTCTTGTAAAGTTCAGGTCTCTAAGGATGTCAAAAAAATTCTTACATGTAGTGTAGGCAGGAACTGGATTCTGTAAGTATTTATGCAGATCTTTGTAGTCCTTCAAGTAGGCAACCAAAGTAATATGCCACTGGATTACTTTGAAAACTCAGTTTTGTGGGATGGAAAGTAACAGAAAGAAAATCTTTACTTGAAAATTATTTGGTGATTTTTTAGGGTAAGAAGTGATTTTTGTGCCAATGATAAAATTTTAAATTCAAATTGTAAGCATGAACAGAATCTTTGCTCCAATATAATCTCAAAGTATAGTTATATAGAATTTTCTGCCCAGTTACATTATTCCTTCATGTGAGGTCAATACATTTTACAATGATATCAACAGCAAAATTTCTTCCTGAGTTTGAATCTGGAGGGCTGGGATCACTAACATTGTCAGAGGACTTAGCCATAACTTCAGTGGTGGACACCATTGTCTTCTTTACCCACCGTTTGTTCTGTTAGCAAAGGGTACCATGTGACCAACCTTCAACTTCTCTTTTAGCATGCAATGTCAAATGAACTATATAACTCAGGTCAGTAGAAGCTGAAAAGCGGGTCTTGCTAAGGGTATCACTTTTTTCAGTTTAAGAAGTTACAGAAATTTAACTTAATTTAAATTCAGATCATATGCCAGTCCTACTCTTCTAAACAAATGATGTTTTCATTAGTTGGAAAGACAGAACTGGGGGAGTAGGAAAATTTTTAACAGATTGCACCCAATTCTTCTTGAGTGTTTAAACAGTGCATATTAAATTCTTTGCCAGTGTGGAAGTATTAGAGAGCATAAATGCCTTAGAACAACAGTTTGGCAAAATCTACTTAGGATTTCTGACTCTATAGCTCTAACACAATTATTGCTAAAATTTCATAATCCAAATGCAGGATTATAACAACTGACCATAGAAGGAGGAAAAGACAAAAAAGATAAAGGAACAGACTTTGCACAGTGAGAAATTATCCTTTGTGTTCAGCACCTTACCTATTCATTTAAATATCAACTTTTATGTTTTTGAAACAAGAACCATTCATACTGATCTGTGATGACTTCTTTGATTAATTCAATAAAGAGCAACACACTTAAGTAGATGGACATTAGGAAGTAAAAGTTAAAAAATGCAGGAAATTATACGTGCAATCTTGAAGAGGAATGAAAAGCTTTATTCCAGCAGAAAATTCATTAATTAACAATCTAACATAACAATGATAGAATCAGCAAAATAAAACTGTTGGGGAATAAAATGTAATTATGCCTTTTTTTCCGTTTTTCCCCCAGACACAAAAGGACTTCTGACTAGCAAGAAAATATAGTCTTACATGTGCTTTTAATTTACAGATTATAGAAGAGATTTGGGGTTAAATCTACTTCTTCATTTCGGTAAAATTCACATTTTCTCTGTGTGCATTTAACAGTGTGAGGAAGAAAATAGCAATAGTTTTTCTCTCCTCTTCTCAAGATCAGTGAAGATTCTCTTCAAGGTTTCTTTTGAAATACATTCTTTTTGGAATATAATGCTGAAGTATATTGTTTATTTTTTCTAAGAAGGCTAAGTCTCTGACTGAAGTACTAAATGTTTTACCTTGGGAGAAATATAGATTGTCTTGACATTTGACTATATTATGTTCTTCTACAGATGAATAAACTATTATAACATCTTCCACCTAGTAAATGACAAGTTGACATTTTCTTTTAGATAAGTACAAACACATATTTTCTAATAACTGTTTAGGTATAGAACTGTTTGTTTTCAAAATCTTATTGCTTTTTGTAGCTACTATTTTAGACATTTCACTTAGAAAGAATTAACTTTTGAGAATTATCTGGAACTAGTAAGAGCAAAACAAAGTAATCCAGTACAGTTTTTGCTCATTCGAGTCCTGATAAAGAAGTAGGCAAGGCAGTAAGTAGAAAGAAATTATTGGTTTACTTAACATATTGAGTATATTGAGTGAGTGGTATTCCTGCACATTCGGAGGAAGCCTAAACATCTTGAGTGTTTTTTTCTTTCCCTTTAAGAATATTGCTTGTCTTTTTAATTTCCAGCCCAAGGTTTCTGTTAAAGTTCAATCTGCATAAAATCAGCTGTCAGCAAGAAACTTGCTTAAGTCTTTGATTCTGTCCTTAAATTCCACACATAAGATGTTTCCAAATGTTGTAGTGTGGCAGACACATACTATTATCAGTCACTGTTCATAGTTTCTGCAGTATCTGGGCACAGCAAACTTAAACAAAGATGAAGATATAACATTAATTCTGACTGGGCTAATTCCATGTCTAAAGGTCAAACCTTAGGTCTTTTGAAAAATAGTTGTATTTCAACAGCTTCTATTACTGGGTTTCTGAAGCAGAACATCAAAAATCAATTACCACCAAAAAGTCACATACATAGCATCATATCTTCTGAACTTCTCTATATTTTTTGACATACCCAGTTACAGGAACAAGCCAAACGTAATCAGGCTGGATCTGGACAGCTGAGAGCATCCAAGAATACACTGATATTGATTGCCTATTCTGGTTTGTCCTCCTGTGCACCACGCTTTCTCCATGTTCCTCTCACACTTTCTTTCCCTCAGCCATTGCTGTTATCTTTTTTAGCCATACTCTCAATTGATCTGAAGTTCTTTTGTATGTAGCCTCTCTTGAAATTTACATCATACCAGCCATTTAGTTCTTCCTTGCTCTCCTGTTTCAGGCCAGGATAGGGTTAATTTTTTGCAGTATCAGGGAAGGGGCATGGCTAAGACATTGAGGTTATTTTATATGACTTCACATCATTTCCAGGCTGTGGGGGAAAGTGACTATCTCCTGGGGAGAAGGGGCTCCTTTGGGTCGAGGAAACGTGGCGGAAGGAGCTGTCCAGTATTGTCTATAGTCAAGGAGTTTCTTGTACCCTCTGTTATTAATATTGTTGCTGTTACTGTTCATTTACTTCTTTCATAGCTGTTTCCAGCAAATTGTTCTTATCTCAACTTGTGATCTTTGCCTTTTGTGCCTCCAATTCTCTTCAGCCCACAGCAGGGGAGACGGAGGGGAAAAACGGGGGAGTGAGAGAGCGGCTCATGGTTCGGACAATGTAAGTGGGGTACTGAATTGAGGAATACCATTTCTAAACCATGACACTAGCCAAATCACAAAATAAGAACCTTAACATCTTTATAGAAAAAGAGGGAGAGAAAAGCAACGCCTATAAGTTACAATTCTAGGCTTGTCAGACAGGAAATAGATCAAAAACGGAGCATTTACAACGAGTATAAGTATAATATGTAGCCACAATCAACACTGGTAAACCTAAAGAGGTTCTATGAATTTACTGTCTTAATTCTTGGATGTAAGCATAGCCCTTGTTCCTTTATTCCTTTACCTCATTCTGTAGGTTATTTATGCCAGCAAATCCTAATAAATTGTGGTATGTGATCTATAAAATTCAGTTTCATTAAAAAAAAGTAGATTTCCAATTAAATATGGATTATAAATCCCTGAAAATTCCCATTTAGATTCATTTAGCATGCTATTCCATGGTCTTTTCTGAAAATCAAATTGTAATTGTGACACTTCAACACTGCAAGTATCATGAAGTGAAAGTACTCACTTGAAAAGAAGATACTGAATACAAATACCTCTGGCATTACATCATATATATATATGTATGTATGTATATATAGCAAATGTTTTTTGTTTGTAAAATTTTAAAAGAAAGTGATTTTTAGATTGGTGTGTTAATTTATGAGGCAAAATATTAAAATTCCTCTTTACTTATATAAGAATGTTGTAAAAAACCCCACAAAAATAAGAGAGTGAAACCATTTGATTTGATACATTATTGTACATAGAAATTTACTAAGAATAGAAAAATTTTAAAGATATGAAACCTGAAAGCTGAGGATAGAAATTTGCTTTATGTTACCTCTTTTAACATTTTTGTTTTCCCTCAGATTTCTGGCTATGGGAATACATGAGTGTGTGAAAACTGCATTTTACAACATAAGCAGAACATATGAAGAAAGTTATATGTTCAAAACTACTAGACTCAGGATGTTTTTTATCTCCTAAGTGAATTGCTCATATTTCACAATTCATGTGGAATTGGTACTAACATTCCACAGATTTTGGGGGTTTTGGGGGTTTGTTTGTTTGTTTTTTGGTTTGGTTTCTGTGTGTTTCGTCTTCCTCTTTTGCTTTGGACTGGATGCCTACAGGAGGATGGGGAAGTCTGCATTATTTTACACATACACAGACTCCATCTCTTCAGTGTTCAGCATGAAATTGAGACAAGTTAAACCAAAGGCCATATTGCCTCCTTTATGAATATCTTTGCAATCAAATGCAAGCTCATGGTATGTAAAAATCAAGCTCTGGATTTCAAATATAAAATCCCTCCGGAGTACAAGACTTTGGGAGAGCTGGTGTTTGATTTTTTCTCTTTTATCTTTGATTGTAGATACAGTAATTCTGGCCATATGAGGTCTGCTTTTAATTGAGCCTTTGTATGAATTTCTGTATCCTTTGATGCCAGATTTCAAAGACACAATGTAAGGTTTTGAGGTGACCAAAAAGGGTCATAAGAAACCTCTAGAGTAAGATCAATGTCTTGGACAGCAATGTAAGAACATACCTAATTCTTTAGCTGAGAGTCTGGCAAAAAAAGGCACTGAGATTGCAGTAACATAAAATTGTAGCTGTGATTGAAGGTGATGACAAAATCCCCTTTGCTTATAATAAGAACAAGGATCAAGCCTGTGATAAAGTAGTTTCCCTTCACGTTGTGTTGTAGCCTTTTATTTGGTGATCAAAGTTTCATCGGGTTTTGTGCTTGGGTTTTATTTTATGTTGTTTTGTAATTAATTTCCTCCTCACTTTGGTACACACTTGGCATTCTACTATATTGCAGAATTTATTTCCTGTACTGATCATGGACCATTTCTTGCTTATAACTCAATCTTATCTCAGTATTTCATTCTTACCGATCTCATTTCTGGCTCCTAGGCAGATAAACCAGGCTTTCAAATTTCTTGCCATGAGGGCTAAAATATAAATAAAAATAATTAAATATTTAAACTGAGACAGTGCAAATGTACTGGTTTGGGAATTGCATAATAAATTAAAGACAAAATTGGACTGAAGTCTCATAATCAAATAAAAACGGTGTATGTTACATGAGGGAACTATTTTATTTTTGCTATAGAGGCTAGGAAAGAGTATATACGAGTTCTGCTACTTTAGTAGAACACAGCAGCCATCTATTTCTCCACCCAAGTGCACTGCTTGCCAGCTTGTAGCATGGGCAAGGAAATCTCACCTCTGCCTGTGCACTGACACTTGTCCAGGACAATATCCAATCTATTGTGTTTCGAGGTCCTGGATTGCTTAACAGCTTTTCTGTGTTTACAATAAAAAGGTTTCAGTCATCCTCTTTGAAAGTAATGTGAGAGAAGAAAAATTATAGATATTCAAGTACTACTTGCCAAAGTGAGTTGCAAAGGACCTTGTTATTGTACATTTGTACAGGAGCTGTACAGTTCATGGGAAATGAAGAATAAATTTTAACCATCTCTCCAAATTCATGTCTTTCTGGTGGTGTACAAGGGGTTTTGAGCTGCAATGGCCAACAATGCAAACTTTAGACAGGTTTGTAAGTTCAGAGGTAAACATCCCAGAGTCTGCTGCTTCAGCTAAGACTGTAAAACGAGCCCTGTTTTCCCCTGGAAAAATCACACAAATGTAGCTGTAGTTCAGTTGGCCTCAGTGGTGGATCACCTTCCCTACACTTAGTGAGAGTGGCTCTGTAAGAGGCAAATCATGAAAACCAGGCTGTCAAATAAGAATTTTTGGAACCCCTGTGTGTATGCACATACAGAATCATAGTATGGTTTAGGTTGGAAAAGACCTTTAAGATCACTAAGCCCAAATGTTACCCCACGACTGACAATTCCACCACTAAATCACGTCCCTATGTGCCATATCTTTATATTTTTCAAATACATCAGGGATGATGAATCCATCACTGCCCTGGGCAGATACTTCCAGTGTTTGCAACCCCTTTGTTGAAGAAATTTTTTCCTAATATCCAGTCTAAACCTCTGCTGGTATGCCTTGAGATCATTTACTCTTGTCTTATCACTTTTTACTTGGGAGAAGTGACTGATCCCCACCTCACTACAGCCTCCTTTCAGGTAGTTGTAGGGAGCAATAGGGTTCCCCCCTCAGCCTGCTTTTCTCTAGGCTAAACAACCCCAGCTCCCTCAGCTGCTCCTCTTGGGACTTGTTATAAACATTGTGGTCAATGCCTCTATGTCCAGGCAGAGTCCAGTGACAAGTGATGTCCCTTTGGGGGTCCATCTTGTTTCTGGTGCTCTATATTATCGCTATCAGTGACACAGACAATAGGATTGAGTGCACCCTTGTGAGAGACTGAGATGTGAGTGGCTATTGGCTCAATTGGCCATTTGCACAAACATCAGGTGCTTTACTGATAGTGTGTAAGGGAACAGCCCGGGTGCAGAGGGGGTGATCACCAGAGGATAACAGTGACAAATCAACCTTTGTTTAGCAACAAGCTGGGGTTTGAGACAGATAAGAAAAGAGGTCAATAAGAAACTGACACTGCGGAGGTGGGATAGTACTTTTCATCATGCCAATGTCCTTCCTTACACCACTGGCTCAGTGGTAAAACATCTCCTCAAGGCATATATTGAATATTCATATTCGCACGTAGGGCTGAAAGTATTCATCCCTTCTGATGAAGTATAAGTGACTCAACCATACTGACATGAGAGACAGCTGTCATGTCTTAGAAGGTGTCATAAACCATCAAAGAACCCCCAGACTCTTTTCTGGGGCCTTCCACCAGAGGACTGTTCACGATTCACAGTGTTACAACAGACAGTGTAAAGCTCTGTCACAAGAGGCGGTACCTGTGCATTCCCACAAAAATCTAAACATAAAATTAACCTGTTGAACTTTGTGTTTCATGCACTTCCCCCACCCATGACAGATTAAGCCTGTGACCATCACTTTGACCAATGGACATCTAAATTGCAACAATCAAGTCTTGTTACAGGATCAAGGGTTGGTGATATCTTGATACCTTTCTACTATTATCCTTTCTTTCTCTTTCTTTCTTTTCCTTATACAGTTTCTTAAGTGTTATTTTTTTTTATTTTTTTATTGTTGCATTTCTGTAAATAATAACCAAAATGGCTATATACCTCCTTTCCATTGCAACCATTTTTTTCTAAATTAAATCCTGTAAATATATACATAGTCATTCAGTGCCATTTCACTCTAATCCATCCCAGAGGATCTATTAATGAGAACCTGAGTTGACCCTGTCTTTAGAGGCAGGTCATAACAACCCTCAGCAAGTTTGCAGATGACGCAAAGCTGAGAGGTGCAGTTTACACAACTAGACAGGATGCCATCCAGAGGAACCTGGACAAGAACTAGGCCCATGAGATCATAATGAAGTTCTACAAGTCCAAATGCAAGGTGTTGGGTAAGGGTAACTCAAGATATGAGTACAGACTGGGAGAAGAACTCATTGAGAGCAGCCCAGTGGATAAGGGGTTCTCATGGATCAAAAACTGGATGTGATCTGGCAATGTGCGCTTGCAGCCCAGAAAGTCAGCCATGTCCTGGGCTGTATCAAAAGAACCATGACCAGCAGGTTGAGGGGCTGATTCTGTCCCTCAATTCCACTCTTCTGATATCCCAAATGGAGTATTGTGCCCACATCTGGAATCCTCAGTACAGGAAAGACATGGACCTATTGGAGTGGGTACAGAGGAGAGCCACAAAATTGATTAGAGAGCTGGAGCACCTCTCCTATGAAATTCATCCTGAAGAGAAGGGTCTGGTGAGACCTCATTGCAGCCTTTCAGTACTTAAATGAGGCTTATAAAAAAGCGGGAGGATGACTTTTTACACAGGCAGATAGTGATAGGAAAAGAGGGGTGATTTTACAACAAAACGAGAAGAGACTTAGATTAGATGTAAGGAAGAAACTCATTCCTCAAAGAGTAGTGAGGCACTGGAACAGTGTGCAGAGAAGTTGTGGGTGCCCAATCCCTGGAAGTGTCCATGACCAGGGGCTCTGAGCAACCTCGTCTACAGGAAAGTGTCCCTGCCCATGGCAGGGGAGTTGGAACTAGATGATCTTTAAGGTTCCTTTCAAACCAAGTCATTCTATGAATGATGCTCTGATGATTATTCTTTACATCCTTCACTAGGTCTATTGTCCTCTGGACACACTCCAGCCATCTCAATGTCTTTCTTGTAGTGAGGGGTCAAAAACTGAGCACAGTACTTGAGGTGCAGCCTCACCAGGGGAGGGGCACAGGGGAACGGGGGAAAAATGTATACATACAATGATGAAACGCCCTCCTTCTGGCCTCCCAGAAGGATGTATGGAAGGTAAACATGTCTGTCTTCAGCTGTTTTTGAAGCTGAACATAAGATTAAGACAGAACTACATGGAAAAGGGACCAGAAGAAAACCTGAGCAGCAACAATTATTTTGTATTTTTAAAAATAAAATATGTTCACCCTGAAAGCTCCTACAGTAGTGATTTAGTATACAGTCACTTTAAATAAAAGACAGTTGATTACTCAGTTTAATGCAACTGCACCGTGTGCAGTAAGAAAATGCTCATTTTGTTAGTTCATCTGTTTCCATCGTGGAAGAACACACTCATTTCTTATCAAATTCATTGACATTGCATGATGCCATCCTCAGAGTCATGGCTTTCTACAATTCTTGGATATACTTTGACCCATTAATTTTTACTGCTCTCTCCAGTAATTGATTCCGTATATAAAACCAGGATAGATGCAAACCCTTGAACCAAAGTGCAGTGCAAAGATGACAGGATGAAAAAGCCAGAAAAAACTATCAATATATACAAAAAACATTGCAGAATAAAATTTTTCTTCTGCTTTCACATTAATCATGGCAACACATGAGTCAGAGAACTACTTAAAATAACTTTTTTTAAAAATAATTTATTCAGCGTGTCTATCTACATGATGGAGCATTGGTTCTAGTGTTGCACGTGGCCATACTACAAAGATATTAATGATACTTTAAAACAAATAAGTAAAAAAATAAATGACTGCATAGGCAATTCTAGCATTCTGAGTACAATAATCCCCTCCCTAGAAGATCTCAGTCCCCCTGTGTCCCAGTGAGGGTCAGGGTCAGGGTCAGGACCAGTCCTTCTGAGAGCAATGGGCAGGTGAGGTTGTGGTGGCTCGGTGGTTGAAGCAGCAGACTGGGGTTCACAAGGCATATGGCCAGGCATGAGCATGGCTGCCACGCAACTTAGGCAGATACCAAGGATTAGAACTTCAGATCCAATTTGATCCAAGCAATGCATTTGAATTAAATAATAAAGGAAGGCTGCAGATAAAAAGATACAGATACACTGTATCTTTTATTCTCTTATAAATGAAGGGCAGTGCAAAGTCTGTTAAGACAAATCGTTTTCATACTGGCCTACAACACAGCCAGCAAAATCATCTACCTTGCCCTGAATTTCATGTTGGGATTTGTGTCACTCAGAACATGTCAATTCTTTGTAATAATTGCATAGAGACCCGCTGAAGTGCACAATTATTGCTTATAGGATGCCAACACATTTCATAATTTTTAACACAGAAGGGACTGGAGTTCATGACTTCTTTTTCTTTTTTCTCCCCCTTTTTTCCCTCCCTTAATAAATCTATAATAATGTTTTGCAAGTAAGCTGAAAGCACAGCTTTCAATCACTTTTTGCAGCAGAGTGGTCAATGATCCAAAAATGAAAACATAGGCCTATTGCCAGAAAAATGAGTTTATTTCAGCATCCCTCAAAATCCAGTCATGCAGGAACTCAAAGAAAAATTTAAAATTTAGTTCCCAGCTACTGAAAGTGCTCAATCAGAAAAGTTCTGAGGTAAGTTTCAGAAGATAAAGATTCATTTTCCAGATCTGACCAAATCTGCAACATGGCTTTTGTCAAGATATGACAGAAAAAACCTACACGATGACTTGGTCTTCGCCTTCTATTAATAGCTTGTCACAGATAGAAGGCCCTTTTTGGAGGTATTAGACTCCTTTTTTAAATTATTTTGTTTTTTGAGGGGGGGACAAGGACTCTCATTCTGAGCTTGTACAAACAATTTCTCAATGGAAAATAGGTGTCATTGCGAGAATTGTATCAATATAGATAAAAAGGCTGTACTTTACTGATAGAACTATTGTCTTCTTTAGGAAACTGAATTGTTTCCTTCTGAGAGAAAAGCTGTTAATTTCCAGTTCTAAAAAAACCCAAACAAACACACAAACAAACACCTCCTCTCTTTGTGGGTTCTCATTTTACAGGCCAGAACTGCAAGGTTTCATTTCTTTCTTTCCAACAGAAAAGTCATGTAAAGTGATGAGCACAGGTATGTTTTACATTTGATGACCTAAGGTCATGTGAGGTCCCCACTTCATTCTTTTCCCTAAGCACTTCAGAGCTCAGATTTGAGTGACATCTCAAATGCCTAGGAAAAAGATTGGTAACAGTGTGCAAGCTGACAATCACTGCTCATAATGTATCTGTATGATGGTTAATTTTCAAGCAGTGTCATGTGATAAATGGTCACACTTTGTAATACCATTTTACTCCTGCTTCCAAAAAATATAACCCCCGAAGGCTTTTTCAATACTTATGAGTCATAGCAGGAAAGGGCTGAACGAACAAATTTGTCAACATTGATCAACGCTGACATTCATGTTACCCTACAGAGACCTTCTATGTCAGTTTTCTTCACCCTGCTGCTTTCAAGGCTTCTCATGTGTTTTCATGATTGGTGATAAGACGTTTTGATGTGCATTTTAGATTCATCTTTGATTCACTAAGTATGGGAATTTCCAGATCTGAACCTTGCGAAATTAATTTTTCAGATTAATATTCAGGAATAGGCAATTGCCTACTCAAGTGCAATATGGATAACTCTGCCTCTGGTTATTTTGACAACGTTGCCTATACACTAATCCAACTTCAAATTTTTATGCTAATCAATTAATAACCATGAAAATATTTTCCTTTTAGAAAATTTTGAGATAATTTTCAATTAAATAGGAAGAACTGTTTTTGAAGAGCTATAACTAGACAACAAAGCTGTAAATAACATTTGGTAAATTCTTTGGTCTTGACAAATGAGGATCTATATGTCAAATGGCATGGCATAGAATTTTTAAAGTTCTTTCAGTCATATTTTGTACAGTTTTATACATATTGCATGGAGCAAGCATTTAAAGAAAACACATTAAAAGAGAACCTATAATTAAAAAGTGCCTGGCCATAACCTTTATATTCATGTTATTAAATAAGAAAGACATCAACAAATATTTATGCTTTCTGCATGCAGACATTTCAGATCAGTGACTAAAGCCCATTAACCAAGAAAATGATATTGGCAACATGTAGCTTAGTACTACTATGAATAAGATACAATTAGTGTTGTGCAGGCAGGATTAATTCTTAAATTTTACACAATTAAAATAACCATAATGTAGGTTTTTATGGGGAGAAATTTCAAAGCAATCTTTCATACAAAGAAGTCACTCAAAAAGTGTGTAAGTTAAAAAATATTAGATATTAAAAACAAATTCCTAACTGTGAAAGCTTACAATTTCCATCAGCTGAATCTCTTAGCATCCACTTACTAGGCTAATTGCAGCAATAAATAAATTACATTATTGCTAATTATATCTTCCAATTCCTGTTCTTCTTACTCTCCTTCACCCAAGATGTGAGGGGATTGTTCTTGCTGAAATAAAATCTTTAAGTATACACAATAAACACAGTTCATGATCAATCCAAATATTGGAGGGTGTGTTTGTTTTATTTTTTTCTTAAGCAAGAACAATACACATTTAATAATGACAAAACAGTTGACAACTAATTGTATAATTTATGTGATTCATCTTCTGTGAGCAGTCAGCCTGGCAATAAGATGACTTCTCTCCTGTTTTTCCTAAAGGTCTGAACATCCACATTTCCCACTGATTTTGTCTTGCAGCTTTGTTTATTCAAGACTCTGAAAAATAAAGCCCAGAGGTCATTTGATAAAACAGCTGGACAGTTGCTCCACAGAAATTAATTTGTCATTTAAAAATAGCCAAAGGAATGGTCCCACCAAATGTAAAATAAATAGAAAAAAATGTTAAAAGATTCTTAGGCAATTTCGCACTAAGACTAAACCAGAAACTCCATCTTAGAAATCCTCTTTATCTTTCCATAACATTGTATGAACTGTAAGAACTGCTGGGTTGTGATACAGAAAAGCTAGAAATCACCTACACAATATTTAGGTTAAACATTTATACTTGTATTATCTTCTGTTTCTGAAAACTCTGAAGGTGCTGCATCTTTCTTAACACCTAGTATGAATTCAACTATGTTTGGTTTCTGATCTGATCTAAAGATTGGAAATTCTAGACGCATATTGCAACCACAGATTAGAGACTGGGGAAAAAACATTGTTTCCCAGTACTCATGATATTTTGAATTTAAGTGTATTGCTGAGTGTGAACTTGGCCCACTGAAGCTTAATTTGCTTAAGTTATGGTTCTGTACATCTAAAAAAAATAGATGGTCTATGGGACTCTGTAGGTATTTAAGGAAATGTGCAATGGATTTGCGGGATAGATGAACACTTCGTAGTGAAATGTCAATGAGGTGGAAAATATGGCTTTGGGACATGGTAACATAATTACAATGCTAATCAAGGACAATGCAAGACTCTCCAGTAAAGTTGACAAGCTTCAGAATTAATCCAGGATTAAGCATTTCAAGATTACTGGTGTCCCAGTGAGGAAAAGCCTAAGAATTTAGTAATCTTTATGGCAGCCCTTCAGAAAGATGAAGTAAAATATGTATTTTCAGAATGATTTTGGGCTGCTTCACCACAGTAATTTGTGTCCAGCCACATCTGCATAGGTTCTCTCAAAACTGGTCCAATTTTCACAAAACACTTTTTTCAGAAGCACCACAATATGCAAAGGAAAATCAACATTGTTTCTACACATGCAGATCCTGTTACATCTATTCTCCCTCCTCTCTTACATGATTTTAAAAAACCTCTTCTATTCAAATAAATATATATAACTATCCATACTGGTTTGAGTCTGTAGACCAATAGTCAGACCCTGGAAACAGAGCTACTGCAGAGATTAACACTCTGTCCCTTTTATCAGCTATTTATTGCTGTCCATTAGATAGGTTATCAGATTTCAAAAGCAAAATCACAAGGCATTTATAGGTGTTATCACTCCTTCATAACTACCACAGAAAGGCTAATTACACCTTTTATTCACCATTATCAATCCGCTTTTAAAATCCAGCTAAATGATAACAATTATAAATATAAAACATGCTTACAATTCAAATTTTACTCTTCACATAAAAGCCAGCTCAGCATAATTATTTTTCTCCCCACTGAAAAGCATGAATTGATGGCAACCTTCCCAGATGAGCATATCTTTTTATTGCCTCAAAATTTTTCTGTGAAGCATCATTTTATCATTTCATCTTATTGCTTGTTACTTGTAAATTGAGGTTGACAAATGACACGAGTCTCAAAAAATGGAAGGTGTACTTCTAGCCTTCTCTGTTAGCCCCATGATAGATAGCATCTGTATCAGAGGGAGCTTGAAAAGATTTTTTATTATTTTCAGCTAGGAAGAGTATAGTTAATTTATACTTTAATGACGTATGTTACTGAGAAATTACATTACTACATTCTACTGGAAAGGCATAAGTTGTTGCTTTTTGATTGCTCTAAAGGCCTAAATTGGCATCACATTCAAGCTTAATGCAAAGTCTGTGTCAGGTCTGACTGAGGTATGTCTGTATGTCTTTTGCCTAGTGAAATCAGACAAACACCAACTACAGTGATTTTTTAGTAGTCATAAAAGTTTTTTACCATAGGATAAAAGGGGAAGAGGAACAGTGTAAGGTTTACATCTATTTTCCAAAATGCTGGTATAAGTCAAAGTAGAAAACAGCACCTGTTCACTTAGATTAATTTATTTCTTTTCTACTAGATGTACTGTTTACTAGTGTCAGAAAAATCAGTTGAATATTAGTATTTCAATAAAGATGGGATATGAGATGAGGCAGTGTACATGAAAAGGCCTGTTGATAAATAAGAAGAGAAGTGTGGGTAGTTGCCACACTTCAGAGTCTGTGGTCAGAATAAACCAAGGCCCCTAATTTCTTTAGGCTGCCAGCTGAGAGGGTACTTTGGACTTTCAGGAAGAAGATAAATGACTTTAATATGTAACTCATACTCTAAGATGGAATTTCTCCATGTCAGTAACATATTTTTTGTCAGAAAATTCTTTCAAAGCCTCTAGAACGATATATTATTATTTATGAATCCAGCACCAGAATCCAAGTACTCATTCTGGCATCAGACACTACAATGCATTTCAGGATACTTGAAATTTTCCAAAGCTGGGCATATTAGAATCTCAACATTCTAAAAAGAAGAAAGGGAAAGAATATGCTTGACTGGTCCTGATGCAAGCTATCCCTTTGGCAATCAAGTACAGAGAATGAGCTGTAACACAAAAACCAACACAGCTGTGTACTACTATATTAGTAGATGAAGTAGAATTATGGGTATCCAGGACAGGGGAAATTATGCAAGGGGTATATACACCTGAGTCACAACACCTCATTTACCTACCCATTATTGGCGGTAAAGCACAGAATAGATTTAAGGGACTTGAAGAAAGACAATGTCATCATTTTGAAGATATGAGAGGTCAAAATGAAAAGAATATACTGCCCATTCCCTCAAGATGGTTTGGGAAAAGGAGGGAACTTCTTTGTTGAAAATCAGCTAAATATCACCAAATGCACATACAGGTACTGCGTGCAAAACCGTAGGTGGGGGTCAGTGTCTTGCTATCACAGGAGAGATGAAAGCTTGGGCAGAGATAGGTCATAAGGACTTAAAATATGAAAGCAAATCATTTATGCTTGGTGCAGCAGGGAACGGAAAGACGGTGGAGAGAAGTAAAAAGAGGATTAACAAGAGCTAATCCTAGATATGAAGGTTTGTATGGTTTATGTAGATTATCGCCTCTGCAGTGGAAATGGATTTGTTGCAGAGTGGCACCCAAATGTGTATATTTCCCACAAATTGTGAATTTAAACCTGTCAAGCTGTTTTTTGAGTTACAGGTCATCAAAAATACTTTGATAAAGAGCAGCTGCACAGTGAAGGTTACAAGCAGACTTCTGTCATATGCTAAAATGTCTTTTTTTCTCTCTTTATTTTGCATAGAAAAATATTTTTAAATTGTAATCAAGCAACAAATAAAAATTTGCACATGCACTGAAGGCCAGTGACCAGGCTATAAAATACCACATGTTTGAAAATAATCTCTTTTTATTTTTAATATTCTTTAATTCATCTAGCATCTTTTGGAGTTGCTTCATTTAAAAAAAAGAAGATAAAATTTCAAGCAAAGAAATCTTGACATTAGATTTATGCTTCACTTGCAGCCAAACAAGAGTGAAAACTAGAAAATGGTCAATGTGCATGTACATCTATCTATGAATGATCTATCTATCCATCTATCTATCGATTGATAGATCTATTTGTATAAACACAGTGAATCCTATTTTAAATATAACAGCCACAGTAAAAAGATGTCTTCAGAGAGAAACTGGGAGACTGCAGAGATACTTGTATCTGTAGGGAATAAGTGTAAGTCTGTTTTCTTTTGAATAAAAGGATTGTGCTTGCCGGCTGGGAGAGCTAGGATGGACAGAGCCCTGATTCCCTTCCTACAGGGAGTAGTTGGAGAGTCTGACACATTGTAATTTAAACTGTAAAGTCAGAAAAATTAAAAAACTTACTTAGAAACTTATGTTGTCCCTAACATAGATGTTTGTAGGGAAGCTTTTGACCCTGGAGAGTTTTTAGCAGAATATGGTTTAGAGTTATTACAGTCTATAAAAATGAACACATCTCTTGCCTTTAAAGGTCAAGAAAATCAGAACAGTATTATCTCCATGTTCATCCTCTGTGAATACTGTTTCATACACTCATACCCTTCCTTTTACAAAAGCAGACTAATTTTCTAAGTAGAATGGCAATTTACTAGGATGTCTGAACCTCCTAATAAACTTCAAAAAATAAATGACTGCCTGATAAGATTTTCTTTCACTGTGTAACAACATTTTTACTCAGCTTCAAGGGTAACTGTGTGTAATCTAATCCTGCTTTTTAAAAATATCCTCCCTGCAGAGATGATGTCAATTAACTACAGAAATACTCTTGAGCTTCAAGAGCGTCTGAACTTATGTGCTCAAGTGAGCCGATCATTTATTGTATGGTATGTCTCAAATGTGTGATGTTTCTGGTGGAGTTTAATGTTTACTGAATGTCACAGTTTTTTTGTACTGGAGAACTATTCAGTAAATTATTAATTACATAGCTGGAGCATCCCAGTGGTTTTAAGAGCTGTTTTCCCAATAATATTTATGTATTTTTTGTTGGGTTTAGAAGCATTGCTATTTTTCTCTCATTTGTATATTCTGATTCACATCAACATGCACCAATCTAAAAATGCCGTAGATGGGGATGGTGCTTTTTCTTGTTTTCCTCTTTTGTTTCATACCTTTAGGTCTCACCCAAGAAAGACTGAATTTCTGAAACTTAAATTTGTAGAAGGCACTTGCAGGGTTTCTCCGGGCAACACTTGACTCCTAATAACATAGTGTGATTGTATTTATAGCATGGATTCTCAGGGAATGGATGATTTATCTGTACTTAGTGATACTGTGGTCAGCTGCTGTTAATGTTTTACAATATTAAGAATGGGTTACTATGACTCTTGTAGAGCTACTGCCTTGTAGAACTGGCATTCAATGATCTTTGTTGGTCCCTTCCAATTCATGATATTCTATGATTCTATAATCAACAGGGCCTCAAGCCTGCAAAAAGAAGGTCTGGAGAAATGTAAAATTTAGTGAAAGACCAGGACTTCAGACTGAGGTATCTTTGGCATTGTTTTGAGATTTAAATTTTCAAAGATAGAGGTTGTCTAACAATGCACAAATCAAATAGCACTTATTAAAGTAAAAACAGATTAATATCTTTCAGGAAATTGTGTTACGCAAAGAGTTCTTGCTTTACTCTTTATCTTTAAGTGGATATTCTAAAATGATAATAAGACAAAACAACTTCTGTTTTACTCATTAGGTAGTCAGAAGTATAGGGAGTCATAGAATCATAGAATATGCTGAGTTGGAAGGGACTCATCAGGATCATCAAGTCCAACTCCTGGCCCTGCACAGGACACTCCTAGAATCACAGTATGTGCCTGAAAGTATTGTCCAAATACTTCTTGAACTCTGTCAAGCTTGGTGCTGTGACCACTTTCCTGGGAAACCTATTCCAGTGCCCAACTACCCTTAGGGTGAAGAACTGATATCCAAGAAAACCCCCCCCTAACAGCTTCATGCCATCTCCTCAAGTTCTGTCACCGGTCATAAGAGTTAAAAGATCAGTACCTACCCCTCCACTTCCCCTTGCGAGGATCTTGAAGACCACAATGAGGTCTCCCCTCAGTCTTCTCTTGTCCAGGCTGAACCGACCAAGTGACCTCAGCTGTTCCTCATAGGGCTTCCCCTCCAGACCTTTCACCATCCTTGTGGCTCTCCTTTGGATGCTCTCTAATAGGTTAATGTCCTATATTGTTGTACCCAAAACTGCACACAGGACTCGAGATGAGGCTGCCCCAGTGCAGAGCAGAGCAGGACAATCCCCTCCCTTGCCCGGCTGGCGATGCTGTGCCTGATGACCCCGAGGACACAGTTGGTCCTCCTGGCTGCCAGGGCACTGCTGGCTCAGATTCAGCTTGCCATCAACCTGCAGCTAAAGGAAATCCACAAGTATTCTTTTTTTTTCTTGGTCACATTTTTCTTTGTTTTTTTCTGGACCAATATTTGTGTACTTGATGCTATATATATCCACCCACATACACACAAACACAGTTTTTATTTCATTTAAGTTTGTTTACTGTTTCCTGACAACTGCTTAGAACTGAGGCGATATAATTTGCAGTGTTCTTTAAAATCAGTTTTTACATATAATATTCCAGTAGTCTTGGAGTTCACATTTGAATTTGTATAATTTCAGACACAAAATAGAGCACAATCTGCAAATGTCCTGCTTTATCGAAGTAATAAAATTTAAACTACTAACCGGAAGTAGCAAACTATTGTCCAGTTAGTTTCCCATCAACTTCATATTATTTTATCTGCAGAAAAAAAAAAAAAGGCATGTAATTATCAAGTAGCTATGTAATCTTGCCCTTTTAGATGATCTTCATTTTTTGGCACATCAAAGCTGTACCTGTCACCTGTACCTTGTTTGAGTAAGCCATCTTCTTATTCTTTTGGCTTTTTACCTTGACAATACAAACATTTACAATAGTCTTTAATTCTAGCGTTTTCTAGTAAAATCATTATTTGTTCAGTGTTTGAACACATGACCCAATGTCTGCCTGTTTCTTTTTATTCCTCTTATCTGCCAAGACCCCTGCATTAGAAAGGAATTTATGAAAACTGTAATTTGAAATTTTCTCATAGAGTACTAGCATTATTAAAGTCTGAAACAGTGCAAAAATTGTATTTGTGCTGCCAATTTCTCAGTATCTCATAAGTTTTGTAGTCAAAATAATTTCTAACAAGCTGAACTCTCATTGACATTCAACATATAGAGTTGATAGCATTACAAAAACTATTTTTGTCTCCATAATATTGTACATTAAATGCTTTTATAAAAGATTTTCGACATATTTACATAATGATCCCTTTGGATGTAATGTTGGCCATATTAATGTAGTGTTTATAATTTGAGGAAGGAAAGAAGATTGGGGTAGACATATACTGATGGTTTTATTTTTCAGTATTGAACATTATGATGATGCTTTCTCAGTGAGGTTTTCTTCATCAGATTCATTTGCAAATTAAAAAAAGTGAAAAATATGAAAAATTCAGTGTAAGATGTGTGATTGCACTGAGCACTTCTTTAAGTCAAAGCCTTGCATATAATCCAATTGCTTTATCAACTTGCTTTCTATTAAGAACAGTGAAAAATAGGCTATTAAAATATTATCTGAAATAGACAAATAGTGAATACAGATATATTTGTGAATCATTACAGCTTTATTATAAGTGGCAATGGAGTTGAAATACTCTAAGAAAAAAAGGTTCTCTGGCATTTCCTAGTGAACCAGATTAACAACAAAATAAGAAATAGCATATATGTCTACAGAGCTTTAGGATCAGCTCCAGACTGGTCATAGATATTGATCTTCTTTCCTGTTCATTACTTTCAAATTCTTTTATTTAAGAATAATTCTTGAAATTAGAAGATTCCAGAGGCAAGTATTTAAGGATCCAATTTCACAGAATTTTTAATTAAAGTCAGCTGGGCTAGGATTCCTGCATATTTTTGGTATTTTCAAAAATATTAATTTAGGTCTCCACTACAGATGGTACTAGTAAAGGACAGAAGGGATTATAGGATACACTTTTTGTGCCTTCTTCTCAGGGATATTTGTACTTGGACCAGCCTTAATCAGAATGTGATAATGAGATTAATTATTTCACACCTATTGCACAATGTAAAATTAAACTATAAAATGTTCATTTAAAAGTGATTTCATACTTCCATCTAGACTTACAGGTAGGTTTGTGCTGAACACTTGGTTGATAATACAGAGATGTTTTTGCTGTTGCTGAGCAGCGATCACACAGAGCCAAGGTCTTTTCTGCTTTTCGCACTGCCATGCTGGTGTGGAGACTGGAGGTGCATGGGAGGCTGGGAGAAAATACATCCAGGACAGGTGACCCAAACTGTCCAAAGGAATATTGCAGACCATATGTTCTGTATATAAAATGGGGGGAAGAAGGAGGAAAGGGGGGACATTTGGAGTGATGACACTTGTCTTCCAAAGTCACCGTTCTGTGTGATATGGCCCTGCGCTCCTGGGGATGGCTGAACACCTGCCAGTCCATGGGAAGGAGTGAATTAATTCTTCGTTTTGTTCTGCTTGTGTGTGTGACTTTTCCTTTCCCTATTAAACTCTCTTTATCTCAACCCACAAGTTTTCTACCTTTCACCCTTGCAGTTCTCTCCCTGATACCACCTGGTGGGGAAGTGAGCGAGCAACTGTGTGCAGCTTAGCTGCTGACTGGAGTTAAAGCATGACATAAGTGCCTCAGATTTGTTTTTCAGAATCAAACTGTGTTTTCTTATATTTAGTATATTCTGCTGAAAAATCTTATGTTTGCTCATTATGCTCAGCATTATTGAGAAGCACTGTTTGCTGTAACTTTGACAATAATCGTAAGAAAGGCAAACAGCACCCACTGTAGCCTTGCATGATCCAAAGTTCCACATGAAGAAATTATTTTAATAGCTTGGATTCTATTATGGTCATTTGATAAATGTGGATTTGAACTCTCCACATTTATATCTATAACTACCATTCTTCTATATAGAGTCAAAAATGCTCAACAGTGTAATTATTTATTTATTTACTTAGATGGGGTTAATTGCAATTTCAGCTAATTGGTTACTTTCGTCTGAATTCAAAATATGGTAAATTAAAAGCTCTGTACTCCAGAGTTTTCAGTCAGTAAAACAAGCTGCCTCCTTCAACCTGATTCCCATTTTTGGTGCATCAGGAAGAGACTCTACATACTGGGCAGCAATCCAAGCTAGGTAACAAAACGAACCTAGTTCTATCAAGTCACTTAAAGGCAAAATTAACTGATGTTTTGTGAAATGGTGGAGAAAAAAAATCCACCAGCATATAAGGATTGATTCTTGCCTTCGGAGAAACTGGTGGATCAACTACATTACAAACGAATATGAAGCATAAATACAATGATTTAGCCTATATTATAAATTAAGCTCTCTTTATTTAAAACTCTAAGCCTGTTTCCTCATCAGGTGCAGGCTTCTTAGAAAAAAGTCAATAAATAAAAGAAGTAATGGGTTGTATGGCATAAAATACGAAAGGGAAGATAATCTCGTGATGTACACCACTGTTTCTAAGACTGTTCAGATTACAGTAAGTGTTCATATTAAAATAATTGGTTAAGGAGTTCTGAACTCTTCAGAAAATTATCTATTGCCTTCTAAACTATTTTGTATTATTATATTTTATACTATTATTATATGTAGTTATCTGGTTTGTTGGTTTTTTCCCATGTTTCTGTAACTATTTGCTGTTTAGTTGTATCTTTCAAAGAGGTAATATTAAAGGCTCCTGTGTGGTAAACTTAATAGCAGCTGCATCAGATCCTCAGATTCTTCCAATTAGCAAATTTCTTTGGCGTTGGATCCTGTGCAAGAATTACTCTTTCTACTACAGTAATGAAGAACATTAATTCTTCTTTAAGTTACATACATCATTCACTAATATCTCTGCCAGGTTGTCTAAATCTCTATTTCACAAACAGGAGAAAAAGAAAGGATTGAATTTTTTTCTCTTAATTAGTATGGCAAACACACATAGTAAGTGAATTTTAGTGTAGCATTGCCTTGTGTTTGATTTTGTACCATCAAAGATTAATTAACCTATAGCTGAGGTAAAAAGCATCTATTAGGTGACACAAAGCTACAGAAAATGTGCAAATCTGTAATGATAGAAATGTGAGCCATCCAGTTGGCAGTTCTTGTCATTTTCTATGTCTTTTAGAAGTACTCTTTTTTCATGGAGAATGGGAAAGGTGATAAAGTGTTTTTCTAAAAACTGTATTTTCTCATCATCAAGCTTGAACACAGAGATATTTGCATGTTGTCCCTCCAGTGTGTGTACAGTTACATGTATATGTATTTATACAGGCACACTCACATGCACATATGCAAATCTGAGATACCCTATCAATTCCTTTGGAGGTGATGTGAGTGTTCTAGGGCTGAGAAAAGTATCTCATGCTGCTACTACTACACACACATTTCAAATACTATATTATTGGGATGTCTATGATGTCCATTTGTCTTTCTCTCAGTCTGTTCCTCATAACACTCTAAACTGTTAAGTGTATTGGCCATTTTCACAGGAACTAAAAAAAGTCTCATACTTCTTGAAAATGAGCCATTAGATGCAAATTGCTGCTGCCAGTGAGAAAACAGCAGAAAGAACTCAGACAGTCACTATTTTCTTCAGAAGAAACTAGCCTCAGATGGTTTCTTCCCTGCAGTTTTTCATAAGAGGAACCTGCTTATATGCTCTTCTACTGGAATACAGTAGGTAAAGCTTGAGGGAAAAGGAATGCATCTGGAAGAAGTCTTCATTAGTTTCACTGTCACAAACACCTGGTCACATTCAACTTTACTACTTTGAAAAACTTTCGCAGGTGAACTTCTGTAACCAGTGAAGAATAGATTGTGCTCAAATCATATTTCACTTTGTTTTAAATCATGGTGCTATATTCCTCAGATCAAACTCTAAACCCCTTTGTATTCGTTGATCTTGTAGGTCATGGCATAGCATGGTTGCACTATACATAGGGTCAAGGACAGTATACTAGCATTGCACATAGGAAATATTCCTTTTACCCTTGGATATAAAAGGTAAGAAGGCAGTATTTTTAACTTTAATTCAAAGGCTGTCTCTATGAACAAATAAGCTATTTTGTAACAAAGGACGTCTGTATGAACCAGCTTAGCCCTTGACAGCTTATAAAACCCTACATACAGAAAGTAGTAGCCAACAGCAATAGAGGCAATAGAAACCTGAAGTTATAGAGTCTTCTGCTGGGATCTGAAGAATACCAGCATGACAAAATGTGCTAGACCCAGTACTGACAAAAGTGTCTGAAAAATTTGGAAAAATTTCCACTACTTTTCAGTCAGTCATTGGTTTTCTTTCTTTTGTTCTCAGATGGTTATGTATCCATTATTAACATAGCTGGGTTACCAAAGCAATCAACCATAGAGCAAAGAGCCTGTCACTTGTCAGATGTAAAGTCCTAAGAGAAACAAAACCCAGGCTGTAAGTGGTTGTAGGCCTTTCTCCCGCAATCTTAATTCCAGGCTCCCTTAAATTCTTTTTTCCTGTTCCTACCTTCCCTCCTTACTTATCAAATCACTAAAGCAGCTTGTACATTTAATAAAGTGACTTAAGGAGTACACACCTTTTTCTCCTAATCTGGACCTGACTTAATAAGCTGTCTGGTCTATAATGCAGAACATTCCTTTTTCCTTTCAAACACTACTTCCTGTATGCTCAGAATAGATGGCTTTATCTTAAAACAAACAAACAAAAACCCCAAACAATCAAACCAAAGCCAAGGGTTCTTTTTAACAGCTTATCTGTCTTTAAATTGATTCTTCTGTGATACATATTTTAAGATAATATTTTTTTATTTCTTGTTTTGTTTTGTAGCTGACATGGTTTAGTGCTTTTATTATTTATAAATCAATGTATTTACTAAATCTGCATTAGATGGATCTGAACTCTATTTCTCTTACTGTAGCAAATAATTCTGTGGCATGTGGCTGCATCTAATACAGAAATTAAAAAGATTTAGAGTTCAGAAGAATTAGCACTGACCTAAGGAGATAAATACCTTTTTAAGTACCATGTGTGCCTCATTATTGTGTTGGATATTGAGCTATGACGGTATGCCATAACACAATCATCAAGGGAAGAAGGAAGAAATTAATTTTTTCCTATTTATTAAATAAAAAGATCAAGGTAAAAATATAAGATTATTCTAAGGAAAAACACAATATCCCATTTATCCCTTAATTTTAAAAGACATTTTTATCACTTCAAGACACTTTTATGGATTTCCAGAATAAGTAGCATATTGAGAGGAGGATATTCTACAAGAAATGGCTTTACACATGCCTAATTTTTAGAGTAAAGTAAAGAAAACTGTTCTTCTTATGTCTGATTGCTTGTAAAAGCATGAGCGAGGAGACTTGAGAGACTGAGATTTCTGATCTGGAAATCCTCGACCCTACCAGTATGCTACAGTTTCTCTACAGGTGAAGAACAAATTGTGAATCTCCCAGGCAAGCAATGCACTTGGTCTACTACTTTGTGTATTTTTATTGTTGAAGAAACACTGTAACTGGGTGAAAACCACAAAGCACGATGACCAAAAAGTATTTTTTCTGAGTATTAAATTGCCTGAATTCAGACATACTTACATACTGTTCTCATATAAATCTTAATAAAATAAAAATCTTGTCATTTAAACATTAATAAAATTGCAATTAATATTAGGATGCCTATTTGAAATAATTTTCTGAACCTGACAAAGTGGAAATTGAAACACTGAAAACACTTAAATTGTAGTTAAATCAAAAATTATTAGATATTAAGGCAAAAGTCATTAGAAAAAAACTGGTTCAAGTACTTATTACAGCCTGCTGTCTAGGTTCTGGCAGCCTTGGTGAGGGTTATTTCAGACAGGAACTCCTGTATGTCTTTAAGTACATGCCTCAAATTCTACGTCAGATTTCATTTTCTACAAGTCCCGTATTATTCAATTATGCCGGAAGTGAACATGTGATAAACAGCATCTCGTTATTTGTCTGTCTGTTCTTCATGACACCAAAAAATCTGCAGGCTGGGAAAGAAGAAACCATCCCATGGCAGTCCTGCGATATGCATGTTCTTTGATTTAAATATAATTCTGAGCTGTAGCTACATGAAGGTAAAGAAGGCTGGAAGATTGCCTAAGTAGTTTAAAGGTCATGAGGCAAGGAGTTAAGTTGTAAAATATAATTTTTCAGTTTTAAATCACCCAAAATTTGTCAATATTTAGATGGAAGAGTATGGTTAAGGACTGCCTATATTTTGACTTATTTTAATGTTAGCTTACAAATAGTGTTGAACAGCTGCCAGTGGATTCTCTCATTGAGAAATTCACAAAACAACTGACTGTGTTGTTTTGTTTCTAAAACCCCTTTTATCTTTTCTGTCTTACAATAAATATATCCAGTTGTACTCTTGCTTGAAAATCATTTATCACTGCAAAAATAATTTTTCTGTGCAGCCCTGAAATTGAGACAATCACACTACTTTTTTTTATTCACTGTAACTTGAAACAGTGATGTGAACATGCTATGTTTCATCCACATCTTCACCATGGTCAGGGTCTAGGTTGTCAGATTTTATGAAATTATCTAGGGTCTCCAGCTAATTTCCTTTGTTAACAAAACTGAGCTGGAGACTCTTTAAAAATATATCAGGACTCTTAACAATGTAATTGTTTTTTTCCAGGAAACAACATTTGATAGAAATAAGAATTGTCATGCTGGGCTGAGTCAGTCCACCCATTACAGCACTAGCCTACAAGCAAGAGTATCTGTTCTCATGAGTTTTACATGAACGTGGGAAAACATTATGCTTAAACAAATGTCATGAGGAAGGAAATACTTTCTGAAGGGTAAAGAGACCTAATGGAAACCTTCTGTGATTTTTCCACATATTTGATAGCTTGAAAGGGGATTGATATTTCTGAAGGTTACAAAGTTGTACTCAAGTTAGCAGCACTCCAGCTGAGAATAAAGCATGTGCTAATGAACTGCATAAGTTGTAAACCAACATTTGTCATCTTGCCACCCCATTAACAGAGATATTTCATAATCACTTTCACTTCAGTCTAGAAGAAATTGGTGAAAAAACTGACTTTGTTAGTATATGTCTCAATTACTTTAATGAGAGAAAGGGTCATTAGTTGTTACACACATTTTTAAGGCTTATTAGGTACCTTCCCTTAGTTGTCTAATCCTCTGAAAAATGTAACATTCTTATGTTCCTTACAGCACACTTTGTGTTGAAGACAAAAAAATCTTAATTATTTTAGTTAATTGTTAGGTTAGTGAGATAAATTGGCTGTATCCTTTAGAAAATCTGAGTAGCTGCATATCCAAAAATATATACAGATACAGATACAGATACAGATACAGATACAGATACATATATATCTCCATAGAGATGTACACAGTGAAATTTAATCCTATTTTTGATTCACTTGGAAGTCACAGAAATGCAGAACAGAAAGAGATCATGAGAGGCTGTGAGGTATGTATGATCCTGGTTTCAGCTGAAATAGAGTTAATTTTCATTTTAGTAGTAGGCACAGTGCTGTGTTTTGGATTTACTATGAGAATAATGTTGATAACATAGTGATGTTTTGGTTGCTGCTAAATAGTGCTTACTAGAACTTAAAAAAAACTTTTCAGTTTCCCATGTTGTGCCAGTGAGGAGTTGCACAAAAAGCTGGGAGGAAGTATGGTCAGGTCAGGTGACCTGGACTGGCTAAAGAGATATTTCACACAATAAAATGCCATGCTTCGTTTATAAATTGGGGTTGAATTGACCAGGAGCTACTCAGAGAGGCTGGACATTGGTCAGTGGGTGGTGAGCTATTGTGTTGCGCATCACTTCTTTCTCTCAAGTGTTATTCCACAGAATCATAGAATGACTTGGTTTGAAAGGAACCATAGAGATCATCTAATTCCAACCTCCCTGCCATGGGCAAGAACAGCTTCCACTAGACCAGGTTGTTCAAAGTCTGCTCCAGCCTGGCCTTGAATGATTTCAGGGATGGGCCATCCAAAACTTCTATGGGCAACCTGTTCCAGTGTCTCACCACCCCCACAGTAAAGAGCGCCTTTCTATTATCTAGTCTAAACCCACTCTCTTTCAATTTAAAGCCATTGCCCCCTGTCCTATCACTACATGCCCTTGCAAAAAGTCCTCCAGCCTTTTTGTAGATTCCCTTTAGGTGCTGGAAGGCTCCTATAAGGTGTCCCCAGATCTCTTTTCTCTAGTCTGGTAAACCAACTCTTTCAGCCTGTCTTCATGGGAGAGATGTTTCAGCTCTCTGATCATCTTCATGGCCCTCCTCTGGACTCAGTCCAGCAGGTCTGCATTCTTCCTAAATTGTGACCCCCTAAGGTGGATGCAGCACTCCAGGTGGTCTCTCACAAGAGTGGAGTAGAGGGGGAGAATCACTTCTCTCAACATGCTGGCCCTGCTGCTCTTGATGCAGCCCAGGATATAGTTGACTTTCCGGGCTGTGAGTGCACACCGCCAAGACATGTTCAGCTTCTTGCCCACTGACACCCCTAAGTCCTTCTCCTCAGGGCTGCTCTCAATCCCTTCATCTCCCAGCCTGTAAGTCTGCTTGGGGTTACCCCGACACAGGCACAGGACCTTGCACTTGCCCCTGTTGAACTGTACGAGGTTCATACAGCCCCACTGTTAAATCTGACAAGGTCCCTCTGGATGGCATCCCTTCCCTACAGCATGTTGACTGCACCACACAGCTTGGATTTGGGAAACTTGCTGAGGGTACACTGTCTGTGCCAAAGGTGTTAACCAGTGCTGGTCCCAAAACCAGCCTCTGACGAACACCACTCATCAGTGGTCTCCACTTGGACATGGAGCCACATGACCACAACTCGCTGAGTGCAGCCATCCAGCCAATTCCTTAACCACCAATAAGTCAATGCATCAAATCCATGTCTCTACAGTTAAGAGAACAGGATGTCACACAGGACAGTGTCAAATACTTTGCACAAGCTCTAGTAGATGGCATAAGTTGCTCTTCTCTCATTCATCATAGCTGTAACCTTGTCATAGGTGGACAAGAAATTTGTCAGGTACAATTTGCTGTTAGGGAAGCCGTGATGGCTGTCACCAATCATCTCCTTATTTTCCATGTGTCCTAGCATAGTTTCCAGGAGCATCTGCTCCATGATGTTGTTGAGCACCAAGGCTGACAGGCCTGTAATTCCCTGGGTCCTTCCTATATACCTTTTTTAAAATTTGGATTATATTTCCACTCTTCCAGTCAAAGGAAACTTCCCCAGACTGCCATGTCTTCTCAAATATGTTGGATAGTGGCTTAGTCATTTCCTCAGCCAACTCCCTCAGGATCTTTGGATGTATCTCATCAAGTCCCACGGACCTGTGCGCCTTCAGGTTCCTGACATAGTTTTGAACCTGATCTCTCACTACAGCAGATGATTCTTCATTTTTCCACTCTGTCTTTTTCATTACAATTATCAATATTTTTCTAAAGTAGTAGTAGTAGTAGTAGTAGTAGTCGTAGTCGTAGTAGTAATAGTAGTAGTAATAGTAGTACTAGTAGTATCATCTGTGTTTTGTTTCAGTTATTAAACTCTTTTCATTTCAACCCAGGAGGTTTACTTTTTTCTTTCTCCGCCAAGGGGAAGGTGGGCAGTGGAGTGAGTGACAGACTGACTGTGGGGTACAGAGTTGGAGGTTGGGGTTAAACCATGACAACTATCAACTTTCATAATATATTATTCCTACTTATTTTAAAATTTTCCGTGATGGAGATATTATAATCTTTCAAGGCATTTCATTAAAGTGTATAATTACCTTTCCCATTAGTATTTTTTTTCCTCCTGATTAAGACATTAACCTGCATTATTCCCTTTCAAATCCATTATTCTCATTCTACTGACAGTGCACACAGAGAACAGATTATACCCTTTTGCTTTACAGCTGTCTTTTATGTCTTTAGAGATTTAACATTCGTCTTCCAACTTCTCCTCTAGATAGACTACATCAGTTCTTATTTGGAATGTCTGATCAATCCCATTGTTTTTTTTCAAAGTCCTTACAATTCATCTGCATATTTCAAATATTTATGGCCTGACATTTTACCACAGTCACATGAGTGGAAATCCATAGAGACACGATTTTCTCTGTGGAAATGTGTTTCTATTGCAAGAAAAAACATAATTGTAATTTTTTCAGAAGTATAAATTAAGCAGTTTGGTTCATACCTCCTGTCAGAGACTGAGATGCTTGGTTTATGGCTTTAACATTTTTATGAAGGACTTTTGTATTATAGGTCAAATTTGTGTAACAAAAACTGCATGGAAGACCACTGCACCCTGAATGGGGCCCCTGGGCTGAGGCCCCAAACTGTGAGTTAAACTGCCTAAGGCTATTCAAGATAAAAATGACACTATTATTTTAAGCACCTCTTCTCTGTGAAGTAATTGATAAGGCTGGGAGGACACTTCCACAGCAGGATCAAGCCCAGCAGCTTTGGGGTGAAGGCCATAGCTCCATGCTTATCTGCTGCCAGGCTTGCACAGATCCCCCCACCAAAGTGGGGAGGAAGAGGGTCTTGGGTGTGTGGTGCAACCTCTAGTCAGAGGCAATGAACACCCATCCTCCATTACACAAACTGGCTCAGCCGTGAAGTCGCCCCTCCATCCTGGGAAAGCCACATCCACAGGACATGCACGTGAAGGGGCAGAAGAGAAGGTGTCACAATCCATCAAAGGCTCCTGAAGTTCCCCCAGACTCATTCCCTAGGCCTTGCACCAGATCACTGCATGTGATGCAAAATGATGCAACTGATTCACAGTCTTGCAAGAGACTGTCAAACTTGCCCTCCCCAGGAGAGGCACCAGGGTGCTCCCAAACATGTATTAATCCTTTGGATTCTATACTTTTCTGCTAGGGACTCTTACCACCAAGAAGACCACATGGAGGGGTCAGATGAGACACAGTTGGCACCCGCAGAGTAGTGATATGTTTTTTTCTTAATGTGTGTCTGTCACTCTTCCTGTCTGTCCTCCCACCGCCCCTTTTCTATTTTTCTTTCTCTTTCTTTCTCCATGCCTTTTTTACTGTTAAACAAAATATATTCTGTTAGATAAATTATATCAATTTTTTGGTATCAACATTTAACCTCGTTTGGTTTTAATCAGGTTTTGGGGATATATTTTGAACCTTGAATATTTTGAACCTTTGAATATTCGTAATCCACAGAAAGCTCACTTGCTCCTCTGTGATTAGAGCAGATCATAACAGCTCCTTCGTTCTTGATTTCCTTTTTTTTTCCCCTCATTTACCACTTCTGGAATTTTCCACACTCACATGAGTTCCTCTTCTTCTCCTTTGAAAAAGGCAACACAAATTGATTTGAAGCGTCTGGATGAAATGTGAATTCTTGTAATACATCATTGAATGAGGAAGTAAAAGTACAACATTAAGTGGCAGAAGAAAGGATGAGTAGAAACAATACTAGGGATATGAATTTGTTTTCCTTTGTTGCCAGGATCATTATGGAGCCTGGAGCTGACTGCCTCCCTGTGGAGCACTAATGTCATGTTCATCCCTTAGTCGAGGATGCCTCACCTTTACTCAGGGCAGAGTCGATTAGATATAGGTGGAAGTTCTTTACTACAACATGTAAACCTGGTCTAGCAGCAGTTTCCCTGTCCATGGCAGGGGGGTTGGAACTAGATCCCTTCTAACTCTAACCATTCTATGATTCTTTGATTCTACTTCTGCTTCAGTTGTAAACCTCACTGCTGTCTAACTTACCTATCCATCAGGTTCTCACCTGTATGGTTTTTATGAAGCCCTTCATGCTCATCTCAGCTCTTCACCTGCCTGCTTGGTTCTCCTTGGTCATGCCACTGATAACTCCCTTAAGGGAGCTGATCGTCTTCCTAAACTACTTTGGTGGGGAAATCAATAGGGTAAATCAGCATATCCAAGCCTGTCATAAGTGAAAACAGCTGTTCCTTCCCTCCTTCCCACTTCTACATCAAGTAGATCCCAAATTAATTTTGCAGTGTTTATTTGTTTTGTTTGGTTTACTCCTGGTGATGGCAGCATAGAGGAAGAAAGAGGAGAGGGGTCTAGAGTGTAATCATGGTTTTGCTGTAGTAACTGTATTCTGTGTGCCAGTTTGCGTAACTTAGCTAGAAAAGCTTAGAAACATGCCAAAGAGCTTCATCTGCTAACTAGACAAACTGAATAGCTGCTGATAAAGCTGTATTGGGTGACTTATTTCATTTTAACGCAAGCCATCTAACAGGATTTACATATTCCCCTTCTGGTAGCTGAGATAATTTGACTTCTGAATGAGGGTGAGAAGCTTATGCATATGAATAAGAAACATTTGTTTATTTAAAGAGTGATTGACAGAGGGTCAAAAGATAGATCTGATGTGATTTAGATCATCTGTAGTTTTCCAACATCATCTAAAGGGACCTCTCGGATTGTCCTAAGGTCTGCAATACTAAAGCTTTAAGGACCCCAGATTTGATAATAAAAAGATTGCAACAGCATGAAATAGTAACATTTCCTTGCATCTTTAGAAGCCCAGAAATACTTAATAATTCTTATGACTACATTTCACAGAACTTTTCTGACCAAAATTAGGAAGGGATGTGCTTGTGTGTGCATGTGTAGACAGCAGAGATGTGCAAACGTCCCACAGAAACCATTTGGTTTAATATCATGAAGAGTAAAAGAGAATGGGCGCTTTTACAATGACCAACAGTTTTGCTGCCTCAATAATTTTTTCTTCCAAGTTACTCAGAAAGATCTCCAGAGCTGGCTCAAGACCTCTTTCAGCAACACAGAAAAAATTAAAGTTTGCAGCTCTATAGGTGAGAATCTGAGAATGGCTGGAGCAGGAATACAAAGCCACCGGGAAGCTGTGGTGAGCTCAGCTGCTTGCTCTTGCTCCTGCTGCCTGGCAGATGGGAAAATGTGAGGAACGACTGCTCCCACACCAGCAGCTGCCACCATTGCCTGCCCACTTTCTAGAATTCTGGCATAGATAAATCTTGTATTGGGGTCATGGACATCATTCATATATCCATTTTGCGTATGCCAACAGCCACTTTTTTCCTATGCATTTGTGCTACATGTCTGTTTTCTGAACAGAATTCTAATTCTGACATGTGCATGCTCTTAAAAAGAACCAGATATGGATCATGCAACCATGAAGTACAGCACCAGTTGTGTTCTTTAAGATTTTTAATATGAGATTTTTAATGCAAATTTTAACCCTAATAGCTTTCTTTTAGTCTTTTCAGTTTGTATCAGCTCTGTATTCTGTTTTTGAAGTTGAATGAAAAAGAAATGAACAAAAGGTTTTAGTTCCATTTGTTCCCTGAAAAAAATCTAGAATGAATAAATGAACACTTTGTCTTTTGTTTCAGCAAGCTGCCAAATTTAAATACAGTCCTTTTCTACCAAGACCTATTCAAGTCTACAAGCACTGAATATTTTTGTGCACCGAGGGTATATTCTTGAGGAAATTCTGATTAGAATTTGAGTTTCTTCCACAAAATGAAGAATTTCTTATACTTGTATTTTAGATTCTTTTTAGTCACAATTTGCATTTACCAGTTACTCTAATCCCTTGTAGCAGCTGTCATGTCCATTGCATTTTAGAATGCTATAGTAAGTGCATATGGCGCTGCTGATATTAAACATTCCCAAAGACTTTTCCATATGTAGATACATTTCCATGATAGAGTTACTATTTCTTTTAGTACTCTTTGGAATCTTCCCACTGAGTTTGATCTCTCACTTGCTACATTGCTATCTTCTTCTCTGACCATGTTTAACTGAATTTAGAACCATATTTGAATATGGCTTTTCTCTAGGAAAAATCTGTTCTTCCTTGAATGTGGTTTTCATTAATAAAGTTTCAGAACTGTCACCAGGAGGTTTTTTTGATCAAAACTCAGCACTTTCTGTGTTCTGACTCTTAATTGCATGTATTGTTAGAAAACTATTTCATATTAATAGATTGAAAACAACAGGTGTTCCTCTTTCCTGCAAGTAGCAAAAGCGAAGATTTTCCAAAAATTCTGGTTAACTATTTCTTAACCCATCATTGTCAGTTTAATATCCATTTTTTTTCTGTACAGACACTTCCATTTTTAAGAAAATGTACATATATATCTACAGATGTATACATGTAGATATATTTAAAATATATTTGTATTTTATATATATATATGACTTACCTTGTAGACCTATTTATTTTTCCCAGAAATTTGACTTGGAATGGAGAATAGAAAAATATATACTCCACATCATGCCTTTCTAAGACTGATTCACTTTTTCAAATCTTTAAAGCCAGGCATGACATTCAAAGTATTATGGAATTATTCAAATAAAACCATATTTCTCCCATGTTTTAATCAAATACAGCTGCTAATAAAAGAATTTAAAATTTGTATTGATATTCAAAGAACTACTCAGTAAAAATAACATGGCCAGTCAAAATAGAGTGTTAATAATCTTGAAATTATGCCATCTTATCCAGCAGTACTGGGTGATACTGGTTTATTTCTGAATGTTTATCTTCATAAGAAACTAAATATTTAAGAATGTTGGACAATGAATTTGTGGACATTTGAGTGTACCAGAAAGAAGAAAGTGAAAGAGTTTATGAGTCAGGCAACACAGAAAAAGGGAAAGGATATTTCAAAATATATTTTACATATATCAGAGAAACATATTAGAGAATGCAAAAATATTATTTGAGGCTTACATGTGTCTAAATTTTACTATTTCTTTTCCTCTTTTTGTTTTTCCGTAGCTTTTTGCCTCCCACTCTGCACCTTCCCCCACCCAAGCAACTGCATCTTGTATTTGTTTTGCTAGGGATTAATTGTATTAGTATTCTCCAGCTGGGAGAGGTCTACATTTTCTGTCATTCACTTGAGTCCATCACTTCTTCTGTTTTCTGTGACCTCATTATAAACCATAACTAACCATGACTTCTTTATGCTATGGCTAGAAGATTAGAACAGGTCCCTGTGAAACTAATATTGATTTTGTTCTTTATTTCCTTTCTTCAGTATAGACAAAGTATCAATGTCATAATCATTATTTGGAGACATATGGTAAAATGAAAGCTAATAAAGCTTTGCACATAATTTTCTAGGACGAAAAAACTTTTGGCATTTATACATTTGCCTGTCTTGTCACATGCAGATTAGTTTTTAGATACTCAGGGATTTAGATGCAGAACTCCTACATCAAAGTGCAGTAAGCCTGAACTATAAGCAGAATGATTCAAATTTTTTTCAGAAAAAAATATTAATTTATCATTAAATGCATATAATATTTCCAAGATAAAAATAAAATCAGAAAAACTAGAGGAGGAATCACTGGTTATTCAGGAACTTTAAAGTGTGAAAAAACATCTTGCAATCCAAATGACTACTGTTAAACTGAAAACAAATTAGAGTAATTTTTAAGACAAAAGAGGAAGAATTAACTCTTAAACAGTCATAAAACAAATCTCCAAACAACTAAGAATAGATCAAATAAATTAAAAAATAACTCAAAGCTGACCATCTGGGATATACACTTTCTATACTTTTTCCTTTACCTTGTTCTAATACATAGGCAATATATTCCTTCTCTCTCAGTATAAATAATGGTTTATAATGTATTACTTTCAGAAGAGGACATTTCAGCTGAAAAGCTAGGTGCAAATAAGGAAAAAACAGGAACAGATTATTTAATTTACTTTATTTTGGGTTTTTTCTGTTCTCCGTGTGCAAAATTATGTTACTTTTCTTAAAGGGAACAAGATTAAACTCCATCATAGGCAAAGAACAGAAGTTGTTTGACTTTCTCCAGAGAAGACACTTAAAATTTCCTTTCTACTGTCTAAGGTTAGAAAGATACTTACTCCTTTAAAAGTGTCTGTGGGATTAAAAGGAAAGACGATGCAAGAAAACTTGCATTTAAAGTCTAAATTATTCAAATTTCAAGTGATCTAGCAGTTTTCTTACCTTTTCCTAAAAGCTTAATAAAAGGTTATAGCTGAAACAACTACTAACCTAAAACAAAAACTTAGAGTCTTACAACTTTACTGTAAGCAAGAGTAAATTTATCAACAACTATTTTAAAATACTGCCCAGTAATTTAGCTGTATTTCCTGCTTTACTTTTCTAAAGATTAAATATTGACACACAGAAATGTAATTTTAATACTGAGCTAATTTATCTAGAGAAGAGATCAACATGAAGTATTTTCTTCAGACGAATTGTTCACTGTTTTGAAGCCAAAATTTTCTCCCTTCTGAGGGAAAAAAAAAAAAAAAAGAAAAAAAAAAAAAGAGAGGATCACCTACTGCAGCTTTCTAAGGTTCCCAAGGTCCATAGTTCTGCGTGGTCAGCAGGCCACTTCACCCTTGTGCCACAGCAGGTCTCTGACTGGAAGTCCAGCATTTCCCAAATATGAAGAGTGTTACTGAGCAGCCCTTCCACTACATTCCCACTGCTATGGTGCTCTTTGTCATTGATACATAAAATGACAAAATTGCGTCCAGTTAAGTAAAACTCTTTGTAACCACTGTGCTGGTTTGGACAAAAATCCAGGAGGAAACAACCCGAAAAGCGGCGTCTTTCTCCTGCCTGCCAGTCAAGCAGGCCCTGGCAGCCCCTCCCCCACGTATTCAGGAAAATTATTTCTCGAGTGAAAGTGCAAAAAAACCTATTTATTTAACAAACAGGGTTCCATGCTGTCACGGGGCAAAAAAGGAAATATTGAAACCCCCTTCCCCGTCCCCTAAAAGAGGACTATGGAATTTAGAGTTCTTTCTGTAGGTAAACCCTGCAGTCCTGAGCTGGGCCGGGCCGGCCAGGCAGGGTCCGACGATCCCCCTTGGAGGGTCCCGCTGAGCAGGTCCGGAGATGGGAGCTGGTCTCAGATGAAAAGCAAGCCAAAAACAACCCCAAAAGGAACAGAAGCCGCTGAGGCAGATCACAGTCCCTTCTCAGCTGAAAGCCGAAGAGACTAGAGAGCAAAAGTCCTCTAACCAGCAAATGTTGTCAGAATCAGGAGAGAAAAGAATGCAAAACATTCTAGTTGCAAGGTCAAGCTGGTCGCTTTGAGGAGTTCTCTCGGCTTCTCTCTCCCCCCTTTGCAATTTAAAGGTACACTAGAAATCAAGCTGGCTATGGGGAATACAGTATGGTCATAGAATTACCCCAAGAAAAGTGCTTTAGGCTCAACTGGGTCTGTTCCCTAACTGTATGAATAAACAAACACAAAAGCTTTGCCAGATTACAGCACGAACACTGACATAGACTATCTTTGCCAAAGAAAGCAATGACAAATTTCCTAGGACCAGCTTGTAACTCCTGTAACATGCTAGTGACAAAGTACATAAATCACAGGATCTATTTAATGGCAGTGGTGGCAATTGTGCCGGCGGGAGCTTTCCTTTAAAAAAGACACCCAGAAAACTATACAAAAAACCCCAAACCAAAAACTACTGTCCTAGTGATAAGGTGATGTATGTCTGACAAAGTGCAGAAATGTGGAACACACTGTAACAAAAAAACACCATGGATATGAGTGTTAAAAACACGTTTTGCAAATCCTTTCCCATTTAATTCTCAAAAATAGTAAGAACACAAAAATCCTGAAAATAGACAAGTATGGTTCACCAAAGAGAATTAATTGCAGATCATCAGTGGTGCAAGATCTTTTTTGAGGGGACCATTGTTGGGCAGTCATCAGTAAAAGACATAATATTGAGGATTTAATTTCTTATGTGACTGCAATAACTTTAAACTCTGTTCAGCAATGACAGTCAACTTTTTTTTACACAAATACAACTTGTGACCAGTGTTTTTCTTATCAAGCAATTTGTAGGTATAAAGCTATTAGATAAAGGAACTACTTCAGTTCTTGTGGTTTATTCAGTTACTTTTATGCTCTTCATTTTGACATCAGTTAGAAGCAGTGAAAGCAGCATGTCACAGTTCAGATGACAGTTAGCAATGGTAAAACAGTTAAGCTGCCTCAAGCTGACTCTTTTGAGATACAGACTGTCCTTGATGTTCATGTCTAGTGGTTTGCTACCACTGAAAAAGCTGATGGATGATATGTGGTAGCTGGCATTACAGTGCATTGAATTATTTTCCCTTGCAGTGGCTGACTCTGAAGAGTTTTATGCTCTTGAAATGCTACACTGAAGTAAAGGGAAACATTATCAATCATTAAATATGCCTTGCATTTTAAGATACTTACAGAGTGGAAAAACACTGAGATTGATCAAATAATTCATACTCAATCAACCTGTAAAAAAAATCTAGTGTTTTTTTTTTTCTTTCTTCCTTGTGATGTGTTCATAAAAAGGCTGCAAATTCTTTGAATGTGTGTGTGAGTATCATGGATAAATATTTGCTCAAGTCTATCTGGAATATAAGTCACACCATTTTGCAAGTGTTCAGTGTACACTCTACTAAATGAAAATTACACTAGTATCTCAGTAAATTATCACAAGCCAGATTCTTTTTCTGCTCTTCAGCTAAAGGAATGTGTTGCTTTTATGGGAATGTGAAACTTGGAGATATTGAGATTTTCAGTCACTGCTTCCTAAGTAATTTATTATTTCCTTTGTAATATTTGCTGATGAGATTGCTATCTCAGAATTTGAGATTAATTTAGGTTTTGACTCTTTTTGAAAAAAAAAAGAAAAAAGAAACTAGACAAGAAACATGAAAGCAGATATTTTCGAAGTTTTGAAAGAGGAATTAAAACACTCATAATAATTAAAGTTTAAAGATTAATCTCTTCCATTCTGAAGCATGCTTGTATTTTAAAATAGGAGACTGTTCTATCTGAGCAGATGGAATCATAGAGTTAAAAAAGTCTAGGACTTTTTCAGAAACACAAGGTCTTTCTTTCTTCCACTGCACTTGATGCTGTATGAAGTAGCTTTTTGAAACACTTGAACTGTAGAGTAGAAGTTTAAATTTGCCACGTTTTAGTTAGAGATAATGGGCCACAATTGAAATATATCACCAAATCCAGTTGTGATTTGTCTTTGTTCAAGAGTGGTATTATATTTATAACAAGACATTACACTCACAAGCTGCATTCACTGTTTCGCACTAAGGAAAGAAGATGAGAGAGTGACCTAGATCTATGGATTGATACAATGGGCAAAACATTGTTCAATAGCAGTAGGGCACAATGTACAGAATCAGAAGCTGTAAGTCCATTGAACTACAGCATCATGTCTGAAAATGTTCATATGTCTCGTCTCTTTCTATTACCTCGAGAAAAACAAAAATTGGCTTAAGTGGGCCGAACTTAAACCAGTAGCAGTTCTATTAACATTTCAAACAAGGGATCACTAATTAAATCATTGAGAGCTTATAGGCTTCCCATAGTCTTGTAACACAGGAAGAAGCATAAAGAAGAAAAAACAGACTATAACGGGATACTTGTCTGCCTCTTTTAGAGTCTGATCTAATTCCAAGAAAAGCCACAAAGGATCCATTCTTTTCAAAGTATATTAGTCTTTCCAATTGAAAGACAGGCCTAGACAATGGACAAAAATCTCTGTACAAAACATAATACCATGTATTTTCTTGCAGAAGGTGTTAACAGCAACCTGTACTCATAGTACTAACCAGGTAGAACAAATGCATTGGTACGTTAATGGTTTACACAGAGAATAATAAATACAGAAGAATCTACAAACAAAAAAATCCTTTTGTGATCCTATTCCCTGACAATGTATGGCAGCCATGGCCGGCAGGGCTCTTCATCCTACTTAATGTAGTCATCTTGATTTACTGGATTAAGCCATTAGTAGTTCTCAATGCTTAAAATGCAGATGTATCTGTGTGTATATTTGTATTATCACTTCCAAATAACGTGTAACTTTTGTAAAGGCATATGACTGATCTTGTCCTACAAATGCACTTAGTATTCACTGACATAAAAGGACTGAAAAGGTTACCAAAGCTAAAGTACATCTTGCACAAATTAAAACAAAGAACTAAACCACTTATTTCAAATCAGCATTTGAGTATATATTTCTCCAGTTTTATATAACCATCTAGAAAACATTTTTTGTAATATTAGCAAAATATAATACCAAATGCCAACAAAAAATTCAATTATTGGTTTTAAAATATCATTAAAAATCCAATTCTTGAACATCATGTTTACAAAGTGGCAGAGAGACAGGTGGATGGCAAATATGGAACCTTATAGCTCAATATACCTTGCCATGTAACTGCAAAGTCAGAGAAGAAGAAAGAACATTTTTAAGCATTTTACACCAGATGTTTCGATGTAGGATTTCTCGGTGTACAGAAGTAAAGTATGCTTTGGGATATTTCTTAAGGTCCTTGGTCAATTCTTAAGGCATGGATTTAAAGAATAGTGGGAGGATTAGGAGTGCTTTTCCTAAGAAATACAAATTCATTTTTGTGAATCCATTTGTGCTTTTTTTGCTACAGTCTTAAGCCTGTAAGACTCTTCTTAAGAGTCTTCTTAAGATGTTTTTTAGCTTAACACTTATTCTACTATATAGGACTCTGTTCCTTTATGTCATTCAGTATCAAAACTAATCATGGAGGATAGGAATCTGCAGAAGGACAAGAGAAGTTGTTATTTATTTGGCAGGCTCATTATGTAGAGAGTATTTTCCACTGAAGGCAGAAAAAATTAGAGGAGCTGATGCTTCTGAGAGAAACACCAGATGCCTCCTCAAATTCTTTCATGTATTGACTGAGCTGACAGCACTCACTGAGTAGTCTACAAGCTGGATGTAGATTTCTCACACAGGGACTGCCATTTTTTTCCCTATACTTTCAGTAAGTTGAACTAATATACCTAAAATAATCAGCAATATTTACCACTGTCAACATGGAATGCACTAAAATGAACCAGATTTACCCAAAACCCAAAATTTCATCTGAATTTTAAATAAATGTTCCAGTTTCCACAAAATTTTCCCAACAGAATAAAATAAACACAAATAAAAAAAGGTGTTATACAATAGACATGCTACTCTACTGGAACATGTTTCTTTTGTGCCTGTTTTATATTTTTTAAAAAATAATAAGTACATATTTCTGGGATATGTATATATTTTCAGCATAAAAAACCCCATGTGGCTAGACTATACACAAACTTCTAAGAGAACATTGTCTCTTTTAGAAATCATTATTCACCTCAATTTCACGGATGTGAATCAACATATCTCCTAGGTATCCTTGTACAAAAATATTCACCTATGGTGATAAAAATAACATTAAGGTTTTAAATGCTAATAAATTGTATGCTTTTAATGATAAAGCATATTAGTTAAATTATATTACTTGATTAGCAATGCTTATGCCCTCTTCTGTGATGTTACCTACCTTAATATATAAGGTGATTCAAAACTTTGAAGTGGATATGTAGGGTTTAATTGTATGGGGAATCTTCTAAATAAAAATAAATTCACTTCCAAAGTATTTAGTTGTTACAATACAATTAATTTTGATAGAAGTCAGCTATGTGAAGGACTTCTGAAAACTTGGATTGTTTTTCCTTTTTATTCAAATATTTTAAAATAAATAAAGATATTGACAGTAATCCACAATATTTTTTCTGCGTTCATAAACAAGTCACCTTCTTCTCACCTATGCTTGTCTAGTGACAAAATAGCTATGGTGTGTGCATCAATACAATAAAGGAGTAGCAGAGGAAGAAATTGGTCTGTAAATCTCATTAATTCGGTGATTAGCACAAAGAGAAATTATCCACATGCTGAAGCACAACATTATTCTTTTACAGAAGGACAGGAAGGGTGAGCTGCTGTTTGGTATGCAGTATGTTAAATCTATTTCAGTAAACCAAGTGTGTAACATTATTCAAAATTTCTTTTGTGGAAAAGAGCTACAGTATGCTGACATTACTCAGCTTTTATCTTGTTCAGCTCACAGACACTGACACATAAAGAATCCCATCTTCCATCTCTTTGTTATATTAAAAATAATAATAAAAGTTATTATTCCAGCAATAAGCTCAAGTTCTTTCTTGCAAAATATAATTCGAAATGGGCAAATATTTGTTGTGTCAGAAAAATGTCAGTAAATCCAGTAGTCACAAACCTCCTTCATGCTGTTTTGAGAACATTTATTAGAAAAGAGTAAGAATGTTAGAGGCATGAATCCTTGAAAATAACAAATCAAAATGGAGGTGTGCTGTCTCAATTGCCAGTATTTTGATAGAGGTTTTCGTCTTACATTTTGTTTATTCAAAATTTTACTATTTCAAAGAACCTTGAGCCAATGTTTCAAGGAATATATAAACCTCAGCAAAATATTTCCTGCAGTGCTGTGGAGCTAATCGTGTGGTGGTCTAAGAAGTGTGTTTGATTGGTCTATGCACAAGACGTCAACAGAGTTGCTCTCAAACATATTATTTTTGTAACTGAGCAAGAAGGTGAAAATGTATTAAGAAAATTAGAATGTATGGGCAAAAACAATCAATAGCAATTGCCAAATTTTTCCTAGTTGCTATACCAGCAGAAGTGGGCCACAGCTTCAGCCCAAGTACTGGACAAAACCTGATGCGGATTTCTCCTCGGAGGCAGTCAGGCAGAGCAGCCTGGCATCTATACCTTCAGATAGCAACACATCAGGCATTCTAGAAGCAGACAACTCTGCTGGGAATGACTGCTACAGTTGTTAAAGCCAGAACTCCCAGAATGCCATACAAAGCCCAGGGAAATCATGGCAGTGGTATTTTGAATGGTGATGGCAATACCCTTCTCTGAGTCGCAGTGGCTGCAGCCGTGGGATTACCTGTGGGATGTGCCATGGAAACATGCACATGAGCTAAGGTAATAGCTGCACAGACATGGGAGCAGGATCCAGAGTAGAGCTCTGAGAGCTACCAAGGTTTTGACACGTATCATGTTTGAGGAACGGAGTACTGAGTAAGTGGAAAATTCAGTTATGCTTCACTTCTTAGCATCCACTTCAGTGGCAATGGCAACAGCCTGACTGAGGATCTGACACAATTGCAAAACTTGCTCACTGTTGCATGGTTTTTTAAAGAGAACTGTCCACTTACTAATGATTAAGGGTGTTTGAGTGTTGGGGTTAAAATGTAGCAGATCCAATGTGAATGAGCTGTGGCCACCATCAAGCATTATCCTACTGAGGAAAAAGTGTGTCCTACAAAGAATTTCTAGATATTTCAGATGGCATGTGGAAGAGTACTTATAGTATGCTTCCATAAGAAACATGAATTGAACAGGAGGATGGAAGTGCTTGAGACTGCAGAGACAAAGTAATTACAGGAATAAACAAATAGGAAGCTGTGAATCTTCCCTCTGACACTGATACCTAAGGAATGAATACCTAAAGAACAATTCTTACGTGAAAGCTTTTTGTCCTACCTTTCTTTCCACTCACCTTCTTCACACAAAACATGTCTGTGATTTTGCTTGCAAACTACAACATTAAGTCAACATTCATATGTTACCAGGGAAATGCTTTTATTTTACTATAGAAGACTTTAATTCCCACAGAGAGCAATTCTTTAACAAGAATTAGGCAATGGACTATGCCAGGATAGGCCATGACACAGATAACAAAGTTGTCCTGATGGACTTACTATTGCTTTGAATTGTTGTTTGCTACAGAATAGAGGATTGACAAAGTGAAATAACCTCTTACCTAGGAATGGAAGTAACAGGTAGGCAATTGACAAAAAATCCTTTTAAGAGAGGAGGAACTTGAGGTTTTACAGAGAAATATGCATATATGAAAGTCAAGCTTTCCAAGAAACTATATGGGACTTTGATCTTAGAAGTGGAGGGAAAACAGATCTCAGTGGGGAGCAGGGCACCAGGAGCAATCAGACACATGTGCAAAAAGATTAGGAGATGTGGAATAAATTTCAAAACAAATATTCAGATTTTTTGCAAAAAAATAAGGAGTTACAAGTTACAGGAATTATCCATGGGTACCTATGAACCCTTTACAAATGGTGCAAATTCCTTGTGAAAAATAGATGTTTGGATTAATTCACTAACTACTGGTATTATATATAATATATGGGCAACGGGCAAGAAATTTACAAAGAAGATCTCATCAAACTGTAAGTTAGTAAAAATATTCAAGTCTCACACTTTGTGCTGTGTGTTGTGTATGTACAAGACTGACTGGCAGAGCAGAAAATGAATCTGGATTTCAAGAAGAGTGCTTCAAGAAACTCGATTCCCTGTGGAACACAAATTTTTAAGTACAAAAGTGGAATACTTTTTATATCTAGGACCAAGAATTTGGTCTTATTCCTGTTTGGGTTTTGTCAATCTAAGAGCTTAAGCTAATTACTGCAGAAAAAGCTTAATTAACAATACAACTAATTTTGGTTGGTTGGTTGGTTAGTATTGGTTTTGATTTTTGCCAGACTACACATCCTATCACCAATAATTTCAAGGCAATGTTCACATGGGTATGGAACTTTAAATGACAGAAATGTTAGTTAGGATGCAAGTACGGTTTGCATGGAAGATCTCTCTCAAAAGAGTACCTGAAACCTTGAGAACAGCCAGGGCTGTGATCCAGGTGAAACCTTTTTCTAACAGCAGCTCATGTAAGGTGCAGAAAAAGGGACAGTAGTCAGTACAAGTAAGCTGATGGTCTTCCAGTTTTGGATATTTCTTTCCATTTTCAGATCCCTATTGAGTAACACCATTACAGACAGCATAAGGAAGTTGGTGCAGGTGCCAATCTCACGGAATCTCCTGATTCAGGGATATTATTGGTATATACAACTTCAGAAGAGACACAGTCTTTCAGTCAGAGTTTCTAACAGTTTTGACAACAAAATGTTGGTCTTCATCATAGCAGGCATTAAGGACAGTAGAGAAAGCATCATTTTGCCATTGTATACAATCTTAATGTGCCCATATCTTGAGTTTTGGTCTCTGCATCTCAGGATGCTGCATTTACTTATGAAAATCAGGAACAGTAATAGTAGCTCTACTCTTTCTCATTCATAGTAGTCAACATAGAGTGTACCCGTGGTTAAGAGAGAATGTTAAATAATGCCAGTGCCTGTCTTGCTGCCACTTGAGCTCAGTATAGGAGAACAGAACTTATACTAATTTTAGGTGTAAAGTTAAGCTGTAAATTTTTTTCTACTTAAGATAAATGTTGGAAAATTATTAATTGATTCTAGCAGAAACAGGAATTCAGGCATCTCTTTAGCTACAGGTGAAAATTTTAAAAAAAATCAAGAAAAGTGCTTTATAAAATGGCTAAACCACAAGCAGTTTAAAAACTGTTAGGTGTATAAAATAAAATTTGTTTATTTTTAATAATACTTAATGAGATCTTACAACTTGATGTTTTCACCCACTTATCTCTTCCTAGAGATTCATGCCTTCTCAGCTGTAGCCTGAGCACACAAATATTTCAGCTGATATTTGGTATACAGGAGAGGTGAGAGCTTGAGAGATAAAATTACAAGTATAGCAGAAATAAACTACTCGGGTCAATCATATGCAGCAAACTTATAAACATGGTGAAATAAAAAAAAACTTTAGATACAATTTTAGTAGTCCTATTATTGTGTCTGAACAGTTGAATAGAAAACCAGCATCAACCTCCAGTGCAGAAATATGGGCCCTCTTTGGAAAAAAAAGAGGTCTGATCGATTCTACCTCTCCATCAACTGCTTGGCTGAATGTCAAAGACAATGTCCAGTATGTTTGCATCTCTCTAGTACTGGGGAGCCCAGACCCAGTATTCCAGATGTGTATCGCCAGGGCTGAGCAGAGGGGGAAGAACACCTCCCTTGGCCTGCTGACAACTCTCCTCCCTGTGCTGACTAGGATGTGGTTGGTTTTCTTTGCTACGAGCATGCATTGCTTGTTAATTCTAGTTTGGAGTCTAATAGGGCCCCCAGGTCTCTCTCGCCCAGGTGACTTCCAGGTGGTTGTCCCTAAGTGCTTACCAGTGTCTAGGTTATTCTTCTTCAGATGAGAAGGATATTCAAATGGATATACCCATAAATGTACTCGTGGAAAGACTAAATTGATTAAATTCTTGCATACTACCTGACAAAAATCTTGTGTAGAGTAGAATGTGGTTACACATTAAAAATAGATTTTATCCTGTAAGGATACATAGAAATAATCCCTCCACTGTTGTAATTTAAAAAATAAAAAAAAAAAAAAGCAAAACAAAGACTCTGCCTGTTATTCATTTAATCTGAAGTTTATTTGTGAAACTTGTTTATTTTGGAGCCAAAGCCAGTAATTCCTAGAATGATTATAAGCTCACTAGATACCATGCCACTAATGGGTTGACTTCAATAAATAAGTTAGGATGGCAGTATTAAATCCTTTGGGGAACTCAGCAATTAAGCCAGTATATGCATTTTACTAGACCAAAGTACTTCATCCAAATCCTATCAATAAAATGCATTTCCCATTTTTTTTACTTAAGACTTCCATAAGATCCTCTTGAATTCTAAGAGGGTCCCAGCATCTCATTTTTCCCTGCAAATCTGGGTCACCTAACCCACAGTACTTTACTGAAGTAAATCCTTTACTGAAGGATAGAATGTAGAGTGCTTTCTAGACTTCTATAACTTTTCCAGCAGTAAGTTTTAATATGCCTTAGAGCATTATCTTAAAAAAAATATGGCAACAATTTAGCTTCATAATTTTTTTCTCCATGTGTAGTTTTTACACTAAAACTCATATAACTAGATAACTCCACTGCCATAGTTGTTAAATTTACCTTTATCAGTCTAATAGGATGATTTTTTTTCACTCTAAATGACATACGGACATACAGAAGTCTTGAACTGGTAGGAGATAGAATTCTTTGAATACTGTATAAGTGTTATTAATTAAAAATTGTGATAATCATCAGTGTTCTAATTAGTTTTCTATTTGTTTTTCTTTTTAAAATCATTATTAACTGGTTTGGCCCATATTCTTCTCTATCTAGAAACTGGTCACAAAAAACCATGGTGCAGAGACAGTAAGAACAGTGATTCTGCAAAATATATCAGTTTGTGATTGGAATGCCTCTGTCAAATCTGTCAAAAACTCTGTTAACATGGAATTCTAATTCTGTTAAAATATCAGCAAGTTTAAATATACTGTTAATGCATGTGCTTCACCTCATATAGGGTTAGAATGAATTTCCTCTTGTTTTTCTGTTATGCTGTAAAAAATAATGATATTTAGGACGTTGCACAATGTGTTAATGTTGGGAATCCAGATTGTATTTTTTAATTATTTAAAAAGCAGCAATGGATTTAGGCCAAGACGCTGCATCTCTTGGACTTTAGCAAAACCTGGAATAAGCTAAATCAAGTGGACATAACTAACATTTACAAGTGGTGACAATTCACACCACATTTAACTTATTTTTCCTAGTTATTTTAATGTAACAGATAGCAAAGGAGGCTTAACTGCAGCTTTTATAACATCTTTCCTATTATTCAGGCTTTCTGGGCTTGGATAACAGTTTATTCCAGACCAGTCCAGCTTCCTTTGCTTGATCATGCAGCAAAGTCGTAATAATCCTATTGGTAACATTACAGGCTGTTGCTATGGAAATTAATGTATTATCTCAGGAAAATGACAGATGGGTTGAAGAGGGAACAAGCCCATACTTAAACACTGATCCTTACATGACTAACTAATCCCTAAACGGATGTCACTTAGAGAACAGCTAATTTCAAAGACTTTACTGAAACCATGTGACCAAGAGGAATGGCAGAGGACAGAGGCTATGCTAAGTGTTTTGCTTCAAAATAGTTACATTATCTCTCTTTCATTTCCACTTGTGGCCATATTGCTTTTCTCTTAACATGTTCCAGACAACCTGTAGCAGATCAGGAACCATCGGGAGATAGCAGGAAATAGCAGCATTGTGAGTGCAGCTCAATAATTATAGCTTGTCCTCATCTCCCCCTCTGTGTGTGAATTATGTCATCAAAAAAAGAAGTAGACAAGGCAGCATCAATGAAGTAGTTATCATTTGCTGATACAATTAAGATTAAAAAATCCCCAGAAATTAACACAAGGCGATGTGCCATTATTCTGCCATCACACAAAGGGATACTGTGAATATTTTAAGTCTTTAATCATTGCAGCTTATTCTTCCTCTTAGGTTTAAACAGAAACATTCGGGCTTTTTGCCTATAGTGGTGTAAATCAGGCTAAATTATGGAGAGTGCAGCATATAGCAAGTGGAATTTGCACAAGAAGGCCAAAGTAAGAGTGTAGGTTACAAAGTCCTCTGGGACACATATGCTAACAGAGAACTGGATCAGGGTAGTAGAATGAAATATACATGGAGTTTTAAAGGAGGAAAGGATGACTATGGTATGAAATTTGTGTTTAAGACTGACAAGTGATTGCTGCTTTTTATTTAATATAGAATTTTTTTTTTTTTTTCTGGGAAAACAGAAGGAAAGTATATAACACTAGGATTTTTTTCCTATTAAGCAATACTAAATGTCACCATTTTGCTAATGTTTTCTTAAGAATAATTTCACTGCTTTTTATGAATCATATAACAACACATTCTTCTTTGGTGGTGATTTTTTTATGTTTCTCGCTATGAATAATGATGTTGCAACAACTGTCAAAATTATACTCTTGTTAAATACTTAGAAAACAGAAAGACCTGGCTGTGCTTCTGGCAAAATACTGAGTGTTAAAATTATCTTCTCATTATGCTCTGAGTAGCAGCAAGAATAAATAGATATGAAAATGTATAAATATGAGTCATATCAGGAGATAAAACATCATTTCAGGATTATAACAAAATATGTATCAAAACAGGGATTTAATTTAAAATCTCCAGAACTCAAAGCCAAGACCTCAAATATGTCATAATTTTGTTCACAAAAAAGTAGTAATTCCCTAAGGAAAAGTTATTATTTGAATTACTCAGAGAAAAAAATTACTACAGCTATAAATGTTAGATGTCTATTTTACAGATTATATTCTTTCATGTAATAACACCTGCCATGACCCTCTCTTTTACTTAAAATGCAATGAAAGAAGGCAAGCAAAAACCCCCACAACCCACACTACAGAGAAAAGCTGAATATTAACAACAAGCAGGATTAGAAAACTTGGGTTGATGGGCTGTGCCAGACATTTGTTGTGCAACCATACATATCATGCTCTTTAGTACCTTTGGAGGCTTGGTTTGTTTGTTTGTTTGTTTGGGGGTGCTGGAGAGTGTTGGTTTTGTTTGTTTGGGGTTTTTTTGTTTGTGTCTTTGTCTTTGTTTTTAGTTTTATTTTCATGTCAAGTTAATCAGATAAATATAGGAGACATTAAATCCTGCAGTTTTATTTCAATACCGACTAGGGCACAAGTCAATATAAGAGAATGAGTCCCAATAGACTAGTGTTGTTTCTGCTAGGTAAAAGTCACAGAAAGTTCAGAGCCATTAGAAACACAAAATAATACTGTGATTCAGTAAAAGGCAAAGCTGAAATCCAAAGAAGAGTGTAATGGGAAAGGCAGCACAAAGTAGATATGGACTGTCTTTGTTGCTCCAAGAAGAAAGAATTCCTCTAATTTTTTTTCTTGTATAAAGGTTCAAGGGTTGTTATGTGGATAAAGAATAGCATTAGCAAAATAATGCTTTGATCAGATTTATAATCTCTGTTTCAAAAGGAATGGTAATATTTGGTCCTGTCAAGGCAGTTATAGCAATCAAATATTTGTGACACCATTAGTTCTCGATTATATACCTTTCTTCCAGGGAGCTAGTATGCAGGTCATTTGAATATGAAATAACATTTCTGATAAGTTAACTTCTAAGAAGCAGAGCATCAACAGATGTGTTGACAGAAGGAAACAAAGAGAGGCAGAAGGAATTTAGTGTCACAAGTACTTATTATGCAAGAGGTAGAGTGGAAACTTCTGCAAATCATACGCTAAAGCTGCCCTGTACTTCTGAACAACATTGCCTGGATATCTTTCAAACTGTGATAGGAATGCAAAAGAGATCTCATGCTTCACCCATACCTCCAGGATACCAAAGGAGCCCTGCAAATCTTCTAACCTGAAGTTACATCTTACAAGCAAATAGCAAACAAAAGGAACTAATGTATTTAATTCAACCTTTGTTGTTGATTCTAAATGCATTGCCAAAGAATTTCTACTGTAAGTTTGACTTTAAGGCCAAATATTCTATAATTACATCTGCAGTGCGATATTCTGAAATTGTGGGATGATCCATATCAATTCATAGAGGTTTAGGTGAGAAAAGCGACATGATTTTTTCATACTAGGATCCACTGCAGAAGAGCTTAAGATCTTCATTACTCATCCTAATTTACAAAGCAGAATTTTGATAAAATGTCTTACACGGAAGTAGTAAGCAAGTAGAATGATTTCAGAACAAAACCTTGAAATGAACAGAAATGTAACAGGAAAAAAACCCAAAAACCAACAACCAACCAAAAAAGTCATCTCAAAACAACCAGAAATAAAATATTATTAATCCCTAAAGTCTAAAAAAAACTCAAATAAAGAACTATCAGGTTTCAACTTGCCATGAACAAGCCATTATTTGAAGGAGACTAGATTACATGTGATAATAAAAAGGTCTATAGACCAAAAGCATTGATTTCTGTACTGAATAAGCTGGTAGAAACCATGTAGGAATAGAACTATGTACCTTGATATGGGACATTCTGAGGAAGATTCAACACTGATTTCACTGCAGAAAGTCTTGAAGTCTGTTGAAGTTTTATGACATCTTTTGGATAAGATTTATTGGGATGATGCTTAGGTTTCCAATAAACTTTTACGTTATCTTAAAAGAAGTTCTTTAAGAGAGTGGATCATCATTGCCAAGGATGGTAGCTCTCTCAGATTTGTAACACAAAGTTTTCAGGGAGAAATAGAGAAAAATAGGAAATCAAACATACAAAGAAATATAAGTATTTTACAGTAGAGATTTCCCACAGAGCTCTTCAGGTACCTCTGCTGTGCACAATACTACTCGAACTACTCATAAATAATGTGGAAAAGGGGAAATAGGGAGGTAACTACAGCATATTTAATGTAAAAAATTAGAACTGACTACAAAAATACTCAGAGGAATCAGAGTTTTGAATGACTGGGTGATAAAAATGGCAGAAAAGACCCAGCATTGATCAATGCAAAGTAATGCTCATGAAGGGAAAAACAGTCGCAATTACACATATACAGTGATAAGCTTGAAAGAACTACTAATATATCATTCATTCAGGAAAGAGGTCTTTGTGTCGTTATGGATAGTTCTATGAAAATATCAGCTCATTATGCAGAAGTAGTCAAAAACTCAAGCAAGATGTTTTGGATTAGTTGGAAATAAAACAAATAAACAAATAAATTACTTTGTTATGTTGTAATTTTAATCTTTTTTGGATCTGAATCTTGGATATTGGCTATAGCTTTAGCTGTCTTCTTCTCAAAATCATATAGAGGATTCAGAAGTGGTGCAAATTAACAGAACATATCAGGTATATATTTCTACTTGAAATAAATTAAATATTCTCTGGTCTTTAGATAAACTACGAAGAATTTAACATATACACAACATATAGGGAGCTGGATGTCTTGCAAAAAATGAATAAGCAACATTTTTTTCCATTTTTCATCAGAGTTCATTGTACAGCTGCTGTAGAATCAGCAGAAGCTCTTATGTGAAACTATTTTGCACATATGTATAATCGGTCTTCAAAATTCATTTACAGGAAGTAAATATGAAGAGTTCAAAAATTATTAAGCAAATTCATTGAAGAAATGCTCATGTATTAAACATGAAGCTGTGCCTGCAGCCTCAGGAGTGGGAAGTCTCAGGACCACCATCAACCAGATACCTGAGCCAGGAGAGTAGTATTCACTGCCTCTCATACTCCTGATCATTTATCACAAGCCACAGACAGAGGCAGAAGACTTTACCCTGGCCTAGTATGGTGGTTGTTACATAAGGGGTAAGCTGTGTGAAAGTTTTCCTAGAGAGGTATAAAAGTCCTGATCTCAAATACACAGCAGTCAGCAGCAAGAATCCCGTCAGTGCCAGCAGCTTTGACCCAGACCTACTCTGGGACAAAGAGTAGGGTCAAAGAGTAGGTCTACTCCTCTCCAGCCCTGAACTGCCATCACCTGTCTGGAGGCGGAGCAGCAGCCCTGCACATCATTAAGTTTCACCAAAGACTTTGGGAAAGGCTTCCACAAGGTTGTTCTTGATGGCTGAATTCCACCCAGTAGGATAAGTGTCCTTGCCAGCAGTGATCAGCACACATGGGATGTAACATCGAGGGGAGTGACCTTCAGAAGACATCTCTCCTCTGTGCACTCTCTAAGCACTATGTATTTTCAGCACCTGTGAAGAGAGGATAAGTTAAGGCAGGCTTCAGAATTTGAAGTTTAACAGCATGGGGCAGTTTATTTTTGCTGTCATTTTCCAGCTGGCTTTCTGACATTCATCAGTTTTGTTCTTTGTGCCTGCTTCATCAAAGGTGTTTACATTACAGGGGTATCACAGACATTACATGTATTTGGTTCAAATAGGCTGAGGAACACAGATTTGTAAGCCTCTACTCCTGTACTTACTCATAAAAGTAAAGACATCAGAGAAAAAAATGATACTGTATTTTAAAAGGGAAACTGTTGGTTTAATTTTACCTCCATCTTCTTAAGTATCTCTAATAAACACCATGCTGTAATATGAGTGCTAATAAGTGCAAATTAAGTTTCACTTAGAAAGATGAACTGTTTCACTACAAACAGCAGTGTAAATAGCTCCCCCGCTTTAAAACATTTTGTGTAAAAGATTTTTTTTAATCTTACTCATTGATCACAGCTTTAAACTTTTATCAACAAACTGAAAGCTGGAAGCTTCTTTCTATTCCGAAGCCTAAGATCCATGGAATTTGCTAATAACAGAAGTGCTATATCTTCAAGATAAACATAAATTGTTTCATAATTTACAAACAAAAATCTAAGGGGTTTTTTATGCACTCTGTAAGCAGCTTTTAGCTTCTAAACCCATCAGAACATCAATCTTCTTTTATGCGCAGAGCATCGCTAAGCACAGTGTAGCTATGCCTTGAAGCAGAGGTGCTGTCCTACATTGTTAGCTGTGCTACCAAACCAGTCGCCGCTCTACAAATGAGGAGACAAGGACTGACAGCTACTTTTAAAAATATTTGAAGACTCTATGAGGGATTTTGAAAAATATCCCAAGATATAATATCATTTTTCTTCTCGGAGGGTCAAAACCCGGATTATACCTGGTCAGGAATTTAGGCTTCCATATACAGAGGCTTTGTAAGCTGATATTTGCTTGGGGAGCACTTTCTGCTGCTTGAACTCTTGCCCAGGGCTTTGGGGATTTTTAGGCAAAGATGTTCAACCTGCATGCTTTGAGCATTACATCTCCTCCAGCCATACACAGAGAGAACTGGAAAGCATATGAGTATATAAATATCAGGGTTTGCAGTCGGCAGATGCAGATCTGAGCCTGAATGCCACAGCTCCAGCAGCTCATTCTCCTGTCTCACTTGTAGGCGTCCTTGTGTCTGGTCATGCATGGCTAAGGGGTGGTCCCCAGCCACAGATGTCTTGAGCTTTCCACTGCTCACTCGCAGCCACGTTGCTCTGCACCCCCTCTTTCTCATCCACTCATCTCCTCTGTATGTTGTGACAACCTCTTTCTTTTTGATCATCAGGTAACCTTGGCAGAAATCACTTTAATCATAATTTTCCTTAAAAAAAAAATGCTTCACTGAAACTTCAAACAAACATTTTATGAGAAATTTCTGACAAAGTCATTACAGACATATTTTCAAAAATTTCTTTCCTTTGGAAAAAAAAGTGTAAAAAACATCAAAATAAAATGTATAAAGGCATTCATGTTTATCTGCATAATCAAGCTCACTTCAGAAAAAAATTCTATCAGCTTTTAATTTCCTTTAAATCTGGATAGATTTGAGTTTAAATTCTTTTAAAACATCAAGATGAGTTCAAAATATAAAAAGTACAATCTTATTTAACCAACAATTTAACAATCATAGTGACTAATAAACACTGGCTATGTTTTGTGGAATTTGTTGTTAGGTTTTTTATTTTTCAGCTATCTATTTGCACTCTGTGAAAAGGAAAAACATTTTTGGTTTTAAATCAATTTTCTGAGAATAGGAATGCTGTTCAATTTTTTCTTCTGCTTATTTACATCAGAATAGTCGTATCAATGCCCATCCCTCTGAGATAAAATATCCTAAAGATTTTCAGTTTCATTTCTTTGGCATGCAGTGTTGGTTCCCAATGGTGGGTTTTTTGCTCTCCGCATATTTTTCTTTTCCCTTGATTTTCATTGTTACTTATCTGCACAAGTAGCTTTGGTGGTTTTGGGGTTTTTTTGGTGTTAGAGCAGTTTCTGTGTTGCTAAGCAAGTTCAGAAATATTTAAAAGTACCATCAGTTTCTTCAAAACAGTCACACGCACACACAAAATGATTCTTCTTGTTGCCACATTTTCAAGTTGTAGTTTCATATATTTAAATGCAGTTGAGTATTCCTCATTCTACCTTTGTGCCATTCAGATATATGGAAATATTTTGACTGATTTCTAAAGAGATTTTGTACCAAAAAGTAAAGTCATTCAGAGACAATAAAATATGGACCAGTAGTTTTCTATTTTCCATCTGAACAGGCTATAACCACAGTGAAAACTCTGTATTTCCTAATAATGAAGTTGTCTCCTAAGACATCAGTTTATAGGAGTCCTATGAATCATGAACAGTGAGAACTCCCTCCTTAAAATATTCCATTTACATATGTGTAGTATGATAGTGTTAAAAACTTCAGGGGGAAAGGAAACAACAAGTATTTGCAAATGAAGTTGCAGAACTGAAATTGCAAAATTCTGGATGCAGCAGATAACTTTTAAACCTAGAATCAGTTGCCTCCACCTGTGAATTCAAACAGCCTATACCTTCATGGTGTGAGAAAGACAGTTTGAAATGCTTCCTACTTTGGAAAATGTGTGTATATCTTCAGGCACTATGGTCACAGTTAATTTAATCTTTGTTCAGGTGTAATAACTACAAAAAAATGCTCCTCCTGCAACACAGTATTTACATTTATTAACTAATAAGGGTGCTAATAACAGAATAATTGGTTCCTTTTTCCGATAGAACATGTATTATGTCTTCACTCATAAATTCAGTTTAATTAATCTAGAGTTATAATTTCTGTGGCCTTCCAACTATTTTTTAATGTTTTTGCATCTTTATCTCAAGGCAAGCAATTTATTTATGAGTTGGAAATTAATATTATATATTTGGCCTTATACATTTCTTCAAAAGCTATTTCCCCACTTGCCTTGGTGAAATTGCTATGCAACTAAACAATGAAAACTGAAGTTGTTTGGCCTACATGAAAAGAAAGGGTGGGTAGGGAAAACACATCTTAAGAATTGATCAGATGCGGATTAATGAACATACATTTCCTTTTCCCATCTTGGTAAAAGCAGACTAATAAAAATGACGCACTAATTTTTATTCGAATTATAAGATGTCACAATAATACTACTCTTCCTGATTTGGTAATGCCAGTATGATGACTATACCAATTGATTTGGTCAGAACATATTTTGAAAATCTGAAGCTATACCATCAAAAGGGTAATTGACACAGAAAGACAATGACGCCTTCAGTCAAGTCAGACTTGATTGTATCACTAAACTCCTAGACTTTTGTTGTTAGAACATTGCATTACATCTCTGACATACATACCAATTCCATTTTTATTCTAACATATTCTGTTATTCATGCATTTAAAATACCATCCACCATATAATCTTTCTTTAATTTTTCACTTGAGGATTTAGTCTTGCCACTCAATGTCTCTGAAATCTATTTTAGACTTTTTTGGTAGAGTTTCATTTTATATGAAAGGATTATGAAAAAAGCATAAACTTTCTATAAGTTTATGCTTTTGGATTTTTTTTTGGAATAAAGGTAATTCCATCTTTGCTGTAGAGATATGTCATTCCAGTTTTATTTAAGACACTTCAGAACACAAAAATGTAAGAGAACAACTTATGAACTGTCATTTGCTGTCAAGTTTTTGAAGCACACGGAATGCTTGACTTGAGAACAGCCATTTTTCTCATGAAGTTAAATGGAATGAGTTTCATTGACCATTGCTGAGAGACACTCAGGCATTTTCAATGTCCATTTTCCTTAAATTCAGACTGTGGCTATTTAGTACTATCAGTCACCAAAAAAAGGTCAGACATAGTTGCTGTCCCATTATAACACACTTAATGTAATACATCCAAGAACAAAACTAAAATCCACTGATTTCTATGTTCTTATATAGCTATTGTCTCTAAATAAATCTAGTAGACAAATTTATTAAAAAAAGCAGTTGTCAATTTTATACTCATCATTTACACTCTAAGCAAAAAATAGAAGGAAATTCCAATTAACTTTTTAAATAGACAGAATACATAGACAAATTTTAAAAGGAAATAGTCAATCATTGCTTGTATTAAGCCACTCCCCTACTACCCTGAGAATATGACATTTTATGGTAACTGACACAAACGACATTTATATTTGTTCTTATGAAGCTACTGTAGAACAAAACTGAGCACTAAATAAAGAAGAAGTACTTCATTAAAGAGTAGAAGGGTCCTATACAACCTGTAAAAATTATTTCTACCTCCCATGAGGACTGAATTTCAGTGTATTTGAAATCCCAATCTAAGAACATGGCAAAACTGTCTGTTACTGAAACCAGCAGGTCTTTTTCTTTAGTTCTTGTAATTCGCTTTATTGCTACTGGAGTGGGAAAAAGACTTTATCTTGCCTTAAGGCAATAGCTGTCATAAAGGAATCCTCAGAGAATGTATGGCTGCCTTACCCAGCAGCACAAAGGACAGACAGGTCAATAGGATTTACCTATAAGCACCTGCCGCAGAATCCTCTTTCTCCCATCACTAGTACTACCTTATCCCTCACCCTCTGCCACTTTGAGATTGCTGGATGGGAAAGGAGAAATAGAGAGTTTTGCTTCTAGGGACTTAGATGTAAGGTCTTCCTGAATTGTTATTGCTGGTCAAGTTGCTAATTTCACGTTAGCTCTGATTTGCACCAGTGCACGACACTTTTCAGAACAGTCAGAGTTTTAAGATTTCCTGTCTAAATTTTGATGCTGTTCAGGACCTCTTTCCTTCTTTGTCACTTGTCACTTAAAATAGCATTGTTCCCTCCACCTAACAGTTTCTTTTCACTTCCTTTCAGCTGTTTTGTCTTTAACTGCTATCAAATCTTTCTTCTCACTTACTTCAGGCACTGATAGTAATAACTTTCTTTATAATTTGCTCATTTCTATAAGGTGAAAAATGTAGTATTATTTAAGTAAAGCGGTAGGTATTTTGCCACATTATAGCTTCCATGAAATATAGCATAAAAATTATATTGAAAGTCTACTTTGATACTGTTTTGAACACTTCATAGAAACAATTCACCAACTCCTTAACACCAGAAACGAGTGAATTTATTCACACAGAGAAAGAAAATCCTAGTCACCTCAGGAAAATTTTCAGCAAATGAGAAGCCAGTAAAATTTGTGATAGCTGTCAATTTTCATAAAGATTTCTCTTGGCAAATGGGAAAGTGAAACAATAAAGAAAGCTACTCAGTAAAAGGAAGAGGACTATTTGTACACAGGCACAGAAGTAGAAATGGTCGTGTAAGCTAGGATACAATTAGATGAGTCTGGTGTTACTTTTCCAAATTAATCATGGAGATTAAAAGAATAACTAGCAAAATTTCCTCATGTAATAGAAGAGGGTCTTTGTTTTTTCAAAGAGAATTTTGTGTCTCCATGGAAGACTTAAACAATTTCTTATGACAGAAATAATGTGTGCCAAGAGCATACAGACAAGGAAACTCAATATTGCTGTAATTAGTACATGACTTCATTTAGGAAGAGTAGCCAACTGCTTCAGTTACTCTACTGAATATAAATCTCTAGTGATATAAAGGTTTGTGAGAAGTAGTAGTAACAAGTAACAAGTTAAAAAGTACTCTTGTTGACTACTTTGAAAAAAAGAATATATACATACATGCTTAAATGCTTATATAAATCCAAGTATAGATATTTATGGCTGATCTTGGATATAGGTATTTTCAGATGCTTGCGTTATCATAAGATTTATTTGGAACACATTTTCAGATTATTTGGAAGTATGTTTACAAAACAACAGGTGCAGTTGCACAATAAAAGGAAACATATAACTTCCTAAAAGGTGTGCACAGAGTTTGGGTTTTTTTCAGATGCAAGAAAAGGATTAGAATGTACAGTGGTAAATCTGCCAGTAATACTGGTGACGAATAGTGTTGCATCCTGGCAATCCAGACCAGAAGTCCACACATAAGATAATGTGCAGTCCTCTTGACATCTGTAAGTCCTGTCTTCTCTAGAAAATGATTCAAAAGACGGCTACAATTAAAAAAATCTTTTCCTCTTAATAGTCACTATTTTTAGGAGGAGTTGTTCTTAATTCTGTCCCATGTCTGTTGTGTTTCTATAGGAGAACTTCACAGGTTCACAAGAGATGCTTATTTTAAGCTCACTCACTGTGATTGCTATGATTATGACTTGGCAAACATCGTTCTCAGATCAAGCTCAGGACTATCACTTCAGTAATACCAGTATGATACTCAAAGGTATTAATATAAGTGGAAATGTGATACACAGAAAGGGGCTTCTAAATGGAAGAATGCGCCTCCAATCTTTTGCCTAAAATAGGAAAACAAAACATTGAAGTCAGCTGTCTCTATTTCTCAGTCTCAAAACAGTGCATAGGAAGAGTATTGTTAAAGATAAAAGAAATGTTCATTTTTTTCAGTATTAGTGTCTTTAAAATTACTCCTTTCAAGACCTGTACAGGTTAATTGTTAATTGATACAAATAATCTGATATTTTATATCAGCTGAGGACCATGAATGTCATTGCAAATCCTCTTATGTTAACTCCAAAGACCAAAGTAGGTTTCTTATCTTGTCCCCTTATGACCATCATGTATCTTGTATTGTATGCATGTGTCCTTTGAATGAGGAACCTTAATGCAGTGACTGGCACTGCCAGGATTTTGACAGAATTTTGTTATTTCAAGCCTCCCAGCCATTCTAATAATATAGTATATAATGAGAACACTTCTAAAATAAAATGTCATCAGAAAGATAGGTCATATGTGAAGTATATATTTGCGTAGGTTCATGTACTTTATCATGATTGTACTTTGATACAGAGACAGAAAGAAGCTCTATTAATACAATTTCTGAACAAACATTATCTTAAACACATTGGTCCTAGCAGAAAAAATGTCACTTAGACATTTCTCAACAAGTTAAAACAAAAAGGAAGAACTCCGCAAATAAAAAAATGTGCAATATACAAGCAAGAAAAATGCAAGGAGAGGTGATCCACTGAACAGAATTTCAGCAGTTGACAGTAATCCAATTGTTGTAGTTTATAACATTGATATGAAAAGAACAGTGTGTATGCAGTCAGATCAATGACCATTAATCATAAAATGAAAGAATTTAAAGATGAAATTGCCCTGTAAGATCAGTCAGCCTGTCCTCTGCCCACACAGGCTCTCTGAAAAATATACTCTAATTCACTTCATAGCATATAGAATATAGCTTTACTAACATGAACTCCACTGCTTCAGCTTTTACAGTACAAAATGGAATTATTTCTATTGTTGGAAATTGTTTAGCTTTCTGTAAAATCTGTCCCTATCTAGTTTTTTTATGTATCTTTTGTAACCTTTTCTTAAACTAATATCTCCCCACAAGATGGTGGCAACAGCTGTTTTAGCTATTTTTTTAACTGCTTTTGAATTTATTTGTTTTCACGTTTAAAAGTTAAAAAAAAAATCCCAGATTTTCACTAATTTTTTTATTTTGGCAGTACTCTTTCAGAAATTCTGGGTTTTTTTTTCCTTTCAATTATGCCTATTTCTACTTTAATTTCTGCCTAAGATTTTTTACTTATCAATGTAAAGTAAAAAAAAAGACATATAATCACAGAATCACAGTATGGTTAAGGTTAGAAGGGACCTCTAGAGAGGATTTAGTTCGACTCCTCTGCCAAGGATGACCTGCTGCAGAAACACAGGGTTTGAGTCTCTCCAGAGAGGAAGACTCCATGACCTCCCTGAACAGACCATTCCAGTGCTCTACCACTACAATGTAAAGAAGTTCTTCCTGATGTTGAGGTGAAACTTCTTGTGTTTTAGTTTATGGCCATTGCTCCTTGTCCTGTGTCTGGGCACCACTGAAAAGAGTCTAGCACCCTCCTCTTAACAAACATCTTAGAAATATTTATATGTATTGATGAGGCGCCCTCTCAGTCTGCTTTTCTATAGATTAAATACACCCAGATCCCTCAGTCTCTCCTCATAAGAGAGATGATCCAGACCCCTGATCATCTACACTCTGTAGTATCGCCTTCTCTTTCTTGAACTGTGGGGACTGGAATTGAGCACAATACTCCAGATGTGGTGTCAGTAGGGCTAAGTAGAGGGGAAGGATCACCTCCCTTGACCTGCTGGCCACACTCTTCATGATGCACCCCAGGACACCATTGGCCCTCCTGGGCACAAGGGCACAACGCTGGTCAACTTGCTGTCCACCAAGACTCCCGGGTCCTTCTTTGCATAAAATGTGTATTGAGTGTAATAGTGTGATGAGGCAATTTCTTTTAACAGGCTGGTCTAATTTGCTAAGTTTCTAACTCACTAATACATTGATTCATGAATTCACTCTATCACAAATTCACTAACTCTTGCATTTATGAGCAAGACAGTTACCTACTACAGGTGACAGTGGCATAGGCACAACTGTGTTTTTTATGGATCATACAGTGTATGTCTAGAAGGTATTTTTCTGGAATATTTAAGGTCCATTTGAAGAAGTTTTGAGACTTTGCTACTGAAAGATTTGGTACAGAATTTCACCTCATCACTGCTCTGCCATGGAAGCATAGCTGCTGGTCACCTCAGAGCCTTGTAAATTCACATACTTCTGCTCACAAGAGTTATGCAGAGACATGCACATAAAGCACAATGCATTTCCTACAGTTTCTGGATATTTTGAAGTTAGTATTTAAAAGTATTATCTTTATAAGAACATATAAAATCATAGCTTTGTTTATCTAGAAAAGAATATGAAGCCTTGTTACACATCTGACATATTTACATCTAAGCACAGGAAAAAAAGTTCCCCATGGTTGATGAAGGAAGGAAAAAACCCACAAAAAACTCCTTAAGAACAATTGTACTGGATCAATAGGATCATCTGCCTCCAGTAAAAGCAACGGCAGATAACTAGGGAAAGCATTTCCTGAATTTACTCCTATCCGTCAACAAGTTGCATATTAGGGCAACACAGAGCCGGATGCAACTTCTGCAACCTTTGGTGGATGACTGTTCCATGAAACTTTTCAGCCTTCTCTTCAGTCTCTGTAAGTTGTCTTAATCAACAATATGTCATAGCAAAGAGTTGCACAACCTAACTTCATAGAGAAATGCCCTTTGGTTTCTAGCCTGCCTCCTACAACTTTTACTAGAATTTTCCATGTTGTAATGTGGAAGAGATAGTAGATTAACCCCTATTCACCCTTTCCTGATGATCATGTCCCAGGACTGGACCCCAGCTAGCAACTAAGCACCCCACAGCTGTTCTCTCACTCCTTTCATGTTGGAATGGAGGAGAGAACAGGAAAAGTGAGAAAACTCATGAGTTGAGATAAAGGAAGTTTAATAAGGAAACCAAAAGCTATGCGCACAAGAAAAGCAAAACTAGGAATTCATTCACCACTTCCCATGGACAGGCATATGTTCAAATATAGACAGGAAAGCATCAAAGGGCTTCTGAACGGTGACTTGGGAAGACAAATTACATTGTTCCAAACATCCTCCCCTTCCTTCTTCTTTCCTCATCTTTCTACGATGAGCACGATACCATATAGTTTGGAATATCCCTTGGGTCAGTTGGGGTCAGCCGTCCTGACTGTGTCTCCTACCAACTCCTTGTGCAAGCCCAGCCTGCTCACTGGAGGTGCTGTGAGGAGCAGAAAAGGCCTTGACACCCTGTTAACACTGCTCAGCAATAACTAAAACATCCCTGTGCTATCAACACTGTTTCTAGCACAAATCCAAGACACAGCCCCCTATTATCTATTGTGAAGAAAATGACCTCTACCCAAGCCAAAGCCAGAAAATTGTGACACTAGTGATTCTTTAGATATTTACGAATATTTATTTACTTATACAGTGTTCTGTATAATCTTATACAATGTGTTCTGGTTTGGTATCTTTCCCTTTCCTGATTAGTACTTAACACTTCCTTTGTACTTTGCCTACTGCTGAGCATGGAGGTGGCATTTTTGTGGAACAATCTATTATAACATAAAGATTTCACTCCCCATGACAAAGGTCAGGTCAGTGTCCATTTGCTTTATGTGACATTTTCCCAACTGTATAATTTTGCAGTAAATCTGGTCTAGATTTTATATACCACATGATTATGCAGTTACTCCTGTAATCTTTCACAGTGGGATTTCCTTCTTACTGTATTGAATTACCAACAAATTTTATCACCTCATTATTCAGACTAATTTTAAGATTACTTCCAAATCTGTTGAACATCATGTATCCAAGCAAAGATCTTCTTTCATTTTGAAAAATATATCTTCGCTCCTCACCTCCGAGTCAAAGCTTCTAGCCAATTATTGATCTACTCAAGTAATTATATTTTTGTCTCCATATAATGTTATCATATGGTATCACATCATATACTCCTGCAAAATTTTCTAAAGTTTTGGTAGACAGACCTTGCAGATACCCTGCCAACACAACTGAATTTATCTGTGTATATTGATGCCTTCAAAGAAACCCAAAAATATGTAAGGCATGATTTTTTAAAATAAATATGCTGTTAAGCCTTGTGCCATTTATCCTGCTAATACATGTCCACTAACAACATTCATTATTGAAGCTTTTGGTTAATTTGCCATGTACATTTGTGAGGTTTACTAAGTAATATTGTTCTGCAAATCTACATAATCCTTTCTTTAAAGCAGGTATGATATATGTCATATTTCAGTCCTTAGAACCAATGTTGCGTTTGTTATAGCTTCGTTGTTTGGGTTTTCTTACAATGAAGTTTCATAGCACTACTAGCATTTAATCTAGATTTCCTTCAAAGTGCTTGGATGAACATAGCATATATGGTCAACCTCTTGGTGTTGGTCACTTTGTTTCATAATCTCTTTGTCAGTACTTCAGTTTTGTAAAATGTTTGAATACTCCCTTAAGAAAGAAAGAGGGAAGGGGAAGGGGAAGGGGAAGGGGAAGGGAAAGGGAAAGGGAAAGGGAAAGGGAAAGGGAAAGGGAAAGGGAAAGGGAAAGGGAAAGGGAAAGGGAAAGGGAAAGGGAAAGGGAAAGGGGAGAAAAAGATTGGTTTCTGTTTCCTCAGTTCCTCTAAGGACATATTTTGTCATTTGCTGCCATATCCATCTACTGAGACTAGATCCTCTCTGGCTCATTTCTTGGTCCTGAATAGTAGTTTTCATGCATTTTGTAAAACTGTATGTCAGAATCAATTTGGTTATTTTTTATTATATTTATCATTTAATACCACAGCTATCATGATCCTTTTTTCTTCACTTAGAAATGCATTTTTTCTTTTTGAAGAGTGGCTTCTTATTTTAAATAACTCCCTTACACTATTCTTACGAAATTTTGATTTCTTTTGACCTTTGTTAAATATTTTTGAGAGGTAGCACTCATTTTCTGTAGTCTTCTACTATGGACTTTCTAAATAATTTCTGTACCAACTGAAATATGTAACTCTCCTATCTGATATAAAATTAATACTGTAATATTTTTCCTTTAGGTGCCATTTATTTTATGTAGATATTAGGTTAGTCATTGATAGCATTGCTTCACTAAAGTGATTCAAATAAACTTTCTTTAACATATAGCACAACTCCATCATTGGCGTAACATAGCCTGTTTTTCCTGGTCTCTTTGTGTCCTGCTTCTTTAATAGTAATCTTATGTTAAGATTGGTCTTTCTACCAACTTACTAATATGTCTCTATCCACTCATTCATAATAATAATTTTATTTGAAACTATGAACCTTTTGCAATACAGTATTCTGTCCACTTCATCAAGATAAAACAAATAGCATAAAGCTACAACATAGATTAGGATCTTTTATATATAGATATTCAGTTTTTGTGTTTTAAACACCTTGCCATTTTGGTTCAAGTGACATTATGGAAAAGTTTCCCACCTGTTTACTGTTTTCTAAAAGTCTGTTACTGTTCCCTCATGCCCAAGACTTCTGTAGATTTCAGCATATTAGAATACTTTACCAGAATTTTCTGAGCACTGTCCTTGGTAGATGAATCCTGAGAGCATTTTTAATGAAGTTCGATGCCATTGAGAATTTGCTAAGCCAGAAATACAACCTTATGAAGGCTATCTCATTACCCAAAATCCAAAGTCACAAACCTTCATCTTCACCCCAAATTCAGTATAGTATATATTATTTGAACAACATATGCATTTGAACTAGTATTGTTAAACTTCAAAATGTCCTTCTGCATTATTTTATACATACATTACCACAGTATGCAATGATACTGGTACACACTAATTATCTAATTAACCAGGACAGACAATTCAATTATGAATCCTACCTTCACTCTAATTGCATAATTATTTTTTTAGGATATGAAGTTGCTTTACACCTTTGACCCCAATTTGAAGGTCCTAAACTAATTATTTTTCTTTGCTAATGAGTCAATATAGGCTGAATTTGTCCTTCATTAATGGCTTAAATTCTTGTATCAGCTAGTGTTTGGTTATTGAAAGAGGGAAGGAAACATTTAGCATATAGGTTACGTGATGTTTACAGAGGTAACTTGAACTTATTTTTGACAGTTGCCTTGACTCCAGCTGCAACTGACATGGTAAAACCTTTGTCTTAGCCGTGAAAAACACAAGTGATGCAAAAATCACTACCAACAAACAGATGCCCAAAAAGTGTCCAAGCAATGGCTGCTTTCAAAGAACTTCCTCCTATTTTTGTTGTTGAACATGATGTTGTGTAGCAGGGAGTACCTCTTTAGTCAGTTCAGATCACCTGTCCCAGTTCTATCTCTTCAAATCTCTTGCCCACCCACATCCTACTAACTGAGGAGACAGAGGGAGAAACAGAGAAGGTGTTGATGCTGTGCAAGCTCTATTCAGCAAGAGCCAAGATACTGGTGTGTTATCAACACTCTTTTGTTCACCTGCCTAAAACACAGCAGAATATAGGCAGCTGCAAAGAACATTATCTCCCCAGATGGGCTCACTACAAATACCTGTGTTTGGCATAGCAGTGAATTGCATAAACATATAGAAAACAGCTCTCATCAGCCAAAAGAAAAGTATCTAGGCTGTACCATGAGTCTTCAAAACTGTCAGCAATAAATATGAATGTACATCTGTATTGGTTTGGCATGGCCTGGTTAATAGTAGCAGAGGAGCCACAGAGATGGCTCCTGCGGGAAGCTGCTGGCAGCTTCCACCATGTCCGGCAGAGACAATGGCTGATGGCTCTGAATATGGACATGCTGAAGGCCAAAACCGGGCCAATGAGAGAGGCTGGTAACGCCTCTGTGATAACATATTACAGAAGAAAATCAAAACAAAATCGCACGGGGTTTGCTTCTAGTCAGAGAAGAGGATGAGGTGAGAACATGTGAGGAAAACAACATGGCAACACCAAGGTCAGTGGAGAAGGAGAGGGAAGACGTACTCCAGGTGCCAGAGCCAAGATTCCCCGGCAGGCCATGGTGCAGACCATGGTGAAGCTGCTGTGCTCCTGCAGCCCATGGGGATCCACGGGGAATGCAGAGATCCACCCGCAGCCCGTGGGGGAGGTGCCCATGCCGGAGCGGGTGGATGCCTGGAGGAGGCTGGGATCCAGTGGCAGACCTGGATGAGAGGGGATGCCCCTGCTTCCAGGCTGCAGCAGCCTGTCCTTGGAGGACTGCACCCCATGGAAAGAGAGACCCATGCTGCAGCAGTTTTGGGAGGACTGTGTGCCCGTGGGAGGGACTCACGTTGCAGCAGGTGCAGTAGGACTGCTGCTCTTGAGAATGGACCCAGGGGAGGGTGAGCGAGTGATTCTTGTGGGTGCCTGGTATTGGGCCAGTGTCAAACCACAACAACATCTCATGTATTTTGAAGTATATAATGATCCAGTTCAATATCACTTTATTTATTTGGAAAAGTAATATTTTGTCTGAGTACAAAAAATGATTTGTGCTACAGTCTTCCAAAGTTACTTTATTTTTTTTCAAATACTATAATCTATTGTATGGATATATCTTCTCTTTTTTTTTTTTCTCATAGTCTTTTCTTCTTTTTCAGTCTCCATGAGAAGTACAAACACCTCTGTAAAGTAATATTTTGCAAGAGAACAGTTTGAAGGATGGATCTCAGGAACCTATTTTTGTTCTAGAAATAAGGCTTTTAAACTATAAGGTAACCATCAAAATACAGTATTTCCTATACCCAAAAATAGACTTAACACACATATTCTAGAAAAAGGTACCATAAATATACTACATATTACTAATGTTTATTACTAATTGTATTAATATACTCATTTATATTTATAACTTTAAAAAATGAACCATCTGTCTCACTAGCTGTAGGAGACCAGATTACAGTAGCTATAATATGATTCATTTTCAATACAAATCACTACTGGTTAATTAGAATATGAAGTTTCTACTGGAAATGGAGCAATTATTTCAATGATACTTATAATGCTAGCAAGCATGACAAATTCAATTTTTTTTTTTTTTTTTTTTTTTTTTTTTTTTTTTGGTTAGTGAACTATGAACTTACAACTAACTCTCCTCATTAAAACATGGGGAAAAAACAAACTCAGAATTCCTCACCAATTCTGCTTCTCATAAACTAAGTTGTTTTTCATGCCAGTTGCTCAAAGATAGTTCAGACCATCTTTTTTCTCAAAGAAAAATCTTTACAGATAACTCCCAAATCTAACTGTCCCTTGTGATTTCTACTCTGCATTTTTTCTTGTTAATAAATGTTAACATAGGTGCCTTAGTGACACAATAAGCCCTGTGTTCTGATAATGCAATTTCAGAATTTGGTTCCTAGTCTGTCTTATCTGTCACTACTGTTTTTCTCACTTCTCAGATTTTTGACAGTTGGAAACTCAAATTATGTGCCTGGCCCATGCCTAAGATACAAAATTAAGTCTTGTCTTCATTTGACATCTCTGCAGGTGAAAGAAAAGATGTGGCCTCAAACCGAGTTCAACAGGTTCAGAAAACAACAGTGTTAATTCAATTTTAATTTGGGCCAAGCCAGCATAATATACATCAACCTGTGGTGGGTTTGGTCCAACCCATGACAGAACCATAGCCAGAATGATTTAAATTAAGTATGAAGTAAAGAGTGTCTACTCTGATTAAAAATACAGGTAGTGAGTGACTGCATCTCTAATCTGTTTTCAAGATTCAGATTACTGAAGAGTACAAAATGATAAAATAAAGAAACTAAGATGATAGTTGCATGTCTCCTTATGTATTTTTTGTAGTTGGAAAGAAAAGCGGCAGAATAGTGAAAAGAGAAAGAGAAAGAAAGAAATGATGAAAGGAAATTGAGCGAAAATTGTTCTTGTGGCGGCATTAGTAGCAAAAGCAATAGAAGACAAGAGCAGTTAGAAAGCACTGAGTGAGTAGTTCATACTACGAGTGAGACCACTAGTTACAAGGATCAGGAAAATTAAAATGTCAACTCAAGGGAGAATACAGACGATATTCTGTGTTCATCAATTTCAAGTCCGGTGCACTGCCATTGTTTTCTGAAGTTATGACTTTATCGAAAAGTATATAAAGCCTCTCTCATATATACAAAATATACAAGACATCTTCTCAAGAACTCTGCTCCCTCACCAAAAAGAGATTCTTCTGCGTTGGGGCACAAAGCATCACAAAAAGGTCTGGGATTTTCAATGATTCATTTCTATTTAGTAGTGTTTAATATAGTTAGCTGCAAAACAGACAGAATTCTCACTTATTGTTCTTATTTTGTGTGAAAATTGCTCAGATATGTCTTTCAATATACATGTTGACTGCTTACCTCTTGATGCTAATTAACAATTTATTTCTGTTGCAGTTCAGGATTTCTCGCCTTAGAGTATGAACCAAGAATATGATTGTGTTTTCTTAGCCTAACTTCACTTTTACTTTAATCATGAGGGAAAGACCATGGATGTTGTCTATCTGGACCTTGTCAAAACCTTTGACATTGTCACCCACAGTGATTCCCTGGAGACACTCACGGTTTGGACAGGTGCACTCTTCACTGAGTAGAACCTGAGCCACCTTTTCTCCAGGCTAAACTACACAAGCTCCTTCAGCCACTCCTCATAGGAATTTTTCTCTAGAAGTTTGTTGTCCTTCTCTGGACACGATCCAGCACCTCAGTGTATTTCTTATAGTGAGGGTCCCAAAAGAGTACACATACACTTGATTGAGGCCCATTGATCCAGTCTCTCCATAATCCTCTGCAGAGCCTTCCCACCCTCCAGCTGATCAGCACTCCTGCCCATCTTGGTGCAATCTGCCAACTGACTTAAGGTGCGTCCGATCATCCCCTTGGACCCAGATCATTGATAAAGATATTAAGCAGAACTAGCCCCAGTGCCCAGCCCTGGCGAACACCACTTATGACCAGCTGCCAGCTGGATTTACTTCATTTACTACAGCTCTTTTGGCCTGGCCATCCAGTCATTTTTTATTGCAGAAAACTCTCCTTTTTTTCCTGAGTTGCAGTGAAAGATCTCCATTCAACCACACCAGTCTTTCCCACCAGCTTGTCTTTTTGGCACTTATGGATGGTCTGCTTCTGCACCTTTAAGATTTCCTTCTTGGAGAATTGTCCAGCCTTCCTGGAATCCTTTGCCCTTCAGGTCTCCCTCCCAAGAGAGTCTCTCAACTAGACTCCTAAACAGTCCAAAGACTGCCTTCTAGAAGTCCATTGTAGAAGTTCTGCTGATCCCCACCTTAGTTCTGTGAGAAACAAAAACTTTATACATGCTTGTTATGCTCAGGATGGCCTCCAAGTATCACCCACCACTCCTTCCTGTTTACAAACAACAGGTCCAACACGGTGCCTTCTCTAGTTGTCTCATTCACCACCTGTGTTAGGAACTTATTTTCCACACACTCCAGGAATGTCTTAGACTGTTTCCTCTCTGATGTATTGCATTTTAATATTGTATTAGGAAGGTATATATATTTTGAAAAAAAAAAAAAGAAATGCATATTGTAGAGGTTTTTATAGAACTTGTTATACATGTTATATATGTGTATGTTTAATATCTACATAAAATATGCTTGTGTATTTATGCACACACTCTGTTTCAAATTCCTTTTTGGATGTATTATACAAGAAACTCAAAAGACATTAATGAAATACAAGGTGAAAATACAGGAGCTTAATTCACTTGAAGATATCTGAATCCTTACTACCTTTAAACCACTGCAGCATTGTTCAGCAGCTATGTAAAGTCAGAATGAACTAGTAGACAAAATCATTTATTACCCAAAGTGGTGCTTGTTTCTTTCTGAAAATCAGCTGTTCCTCAGCTCTCCCCACAAACATGGGAATAACTGTTGTTTAATCTCCCTCATATAAGGCCTGACAATACAGGAAACATCTAGGGCAATGTTTCACCATTGCTTGTTCTTTAAATGGCCGTATGAAAGGAGATTGAAAAGAGCATTTATTGTTGTATTTTCTCAAATGGTTGAATCAGTTCTCTCATTCTAATTAAGACACTGAATTTCTGGACAAAGCATACTCTGTCCTGCTTCATTTGTTCCCTACTGGCATTCCAACTAGGCAAAACATTTTTCCTGTGGAATTACATTCACTGAAAAGTATCATGCCTTGCTGGATCAAAGGTACTAAATCTTGTTTGAAATTTATTGAATCAGTTTGTACCCTGAAAGGGGTTTGGCTTTCCAAAATATTCTACACCAGATCGGAACCCCATTTTTTGATTTTCTCTTTAATATGCTCTTTCTAATCTTACTCCTTATATGCCTCATATGTTTCCTGACCTCCACAGCTTCATTTAACATCAGGCAGTGCAGTGTTTAGTACACATAGTACAAGCTAGGCTTTTTTATTTGTATTTGCAAAGGAGTTAAAGGGAAAGCTCTGTGAGGACACAACAATTTATTTTCCCTCTTATCATCTTGCCCTCCTCTGTTCATACTTTAAAAAATGTTTGTTGAGGGTTTTTTTCTGCTTTTTTCCCTCCTGAAGGAGGACACTTATTAACCAAAATGCTTTGAAAATTTTAGGAAATTTTTGTGATGGCTAAATTAGTCATTAGTATGTCTTCAGATTATTGTTGCTGTGGGACTATGTTTCACATCAAAGTCCTATTATTTCACTGATGTGTTTGTTTACCACATTAAAACCACTCATACTGATACATTTTCACATTCTTTTCCTGCTTTAATAGAATCAGAAAAAATCTTCAGATTCTGAGAAATCTGAAACATTTGATGTCAGCTTTCATACCTGAACATCTGTGCTGCTAATGGCGACAAGCCAAATGGCAAAAAAAGATCATAGCATTTAGCCTAGTTTATAATGCCAAATAAATCAGCATCATAAAGCAGTTAATAACATTTTCTTCCTTAAAGCTGCATGTTCTTGCTCTCTCAGAATCCTGACAACAACCATAAAAGGAAAGCTAAACTGAGCTCTGGGGTGCTGTTCAGAGTTGCCATTCTGTGCAAGTGAACATCAAAAATTCAGTCTAGACTTGATGTATTTTCCAGTCGTATGGCTCATGTTCTCTATGACAGAATTTGAAATCTAGACAGTCATCAGTCTATAGCAGATAATGCTGTTAACATGAGATGTTCATATATATGTGTATATGAGAATAATTTAGGTGTTTTCATGTTTCAACAAAAAAAGTTTGTGTTTACAAGAGCAGCAGCAGCATGAACAAGTCAATACAATGTTTTTCACTAGATTTGGTGAAGGGAATATCATCTATCAGCTATACATGAAAAGGAGAAGCTGAAGTTAAAGTGCAGTATATGTTATCTGTTACCTGAGTTATCTATCTACAACTCATCTAAAGTTATTTCAGACAAGTCTCACGTGCATCTAGGAGGAAATTATTAAACTGTCCTGTGACATAACTGAAAAACAAAAAATCTCTCTAAAAACTCTGTGATTACCAGGAGCCTAAGTTAAAGGTAGAATCAACTCAAAAGGACATTTGCAGGGAGCTTTGCAAAACCCTCGTAAGACACTTTTATGTAGCAAAGTTTTCTTCCACTGTAATGCTTGTTTATAACTGTAGAGTTTTCTGCTTAAAAATCCACTTTCATTAGAAATATGCCATGAGACTAACAGGTATTTCATTGCTTCCATCACTACACACTTCAAAATTTATATTGTCACATGCCAAAAAGAATAATTAGGATTTATACCAAAATGCAGCAGGCGCAATTTAAAAAGTGCATGCTTACTGACTATATCAAAAATTATTCTCATTCTCTCACTTCTACTATTTAGCGTTAAAAGTACATTTGCTAAAAAGAAAGATAAAGTAATACAATTTAGGCAAGTCAAAACTCAGGGACGAAATATGAAACAGTTTAAACTCTAGTGATACTACAGCATATTAAACTAATTGCAGTGAGCTAAAATATGAACAAAAATTAAAGTCAGTCTCAGTGAGGGAAGGGCTATAAAATTAATAACAACAATAATAAGAACAACCATGAATCCCTAGTTGAATCATTTCTTTCAAAAGCTAAGCCAAAAGGATAAGAAAAAACTTAGACCTGATTTGTATATTTTAGCAGTAATCTACAAGCTGATGGAGATGTCACAAGGCATTTATATTTATTTCTTCGAATGAATGTAATCATAAAAAACTAGTAGACTGAAGACCAAGAACTGAACGTAAAAAAGTCTTGTTGCCTACTAACCATGTGCACATAAATTCTACTAGGACTCCATGGTGACATCTAAGAAAATGTAAAAAGTAGGTGCCTAAATATTGATTGTTATTTTCAAATACTAATACAAAGTTGATATTTGAGACATCTTGATTTTCATTTGGACACTGACCAAGTTTTTGCCTTTCAAATTACTGCGAAAATATATTGGAAATATTTTAGATATCTAAGGAATAAAACAAACACATTTGACAACATTATACTATTCAGCAAATGAAGAACTTTTGAATGAGATGACTGAAAGAATTATTTGTCTAATTAACTCAGGTCAAGAAAATATGTGGCATTTTAACAATCTGATAAGTAGATAAACAGTGATGTCAGTGTATTTTCTGGAAAAATCTGGATTTAGATTCACTGTAGGTGAAAATGAAACACATAAAGTAATGGTAAAAGCTTAAATAACCACATGAGTTTCCTAAGAAATTTTTAATGTTACATAAAGCTAAAGGGCTAGTTTTTATATTGTCCTTTTGATACAATGAAACATTTGATTTTTTTTCATTTGAGCTCCATGAAAGGGTAATATTTGTCTCATTGAACATACATAACATTAAAAATTTTTAGATAATAGAATGATCACTGCAATCTTTGTTTTAATTCCAGATTTCTAAAATAGAAATTACTAGCTGAAGCACCAATAGAATTAAAAAAAAAAAAACAACAATATCCTCTATTATCTAATCCTACACAAATTAGGACTGTAGTCTGTGCAGTGCATGCCTTTCACTCTGCAAATCCTTGAAGTCTTAGCGGTGTTGTGGCTTGGAAATCATCTCTAATGAATGTAACAGAATTCCCAGCTACTAGAGTAACTTCATCTTTAGCTGTTTCCTGCTAAACTATCAAGAAAATTCTTCCATTTAATAATAGGTATATAATTTTATGGATATTATGATTTTGTATGAGATTTGAAACCACCCTAGATTCCTTCAGAAAAAATATTCCGTTATTAGAATTGACTGGACACAATCATGACAAAGTGGGAAGTTTTGCCAAATTCTACTCTTGTAGAACCTTCATGTAAAGGCACAGTGATTTTGTCAAAGTGAATTTATTTTAGATTTACACTTACAGAACATAAACTGCACTTGGTATAATGACAGGAGCTTTCTTCCAGCAGGAAGAATTGAACAGGAGGGACAGTATCTTGCTAAATCCAGTCCAGACAATTCCACTCTCAGGTACACATGGTATAATGGATAGTCAATATTTTTTCCCATATATAAATTTAACTCTTAGGAATTTCTGCTTCCATCAAATTGCTTAATTGAATTAAATTGATCACTGTGCACACTTCTAAACACTCCTCATTTAGCAGATCCCACGTGCAGTGAACTTGTACTGAGTTTTGAGCTCCATTCTCTACTAAACCTGAACTGTAGCACTGGAAAAAAAAATTGCTTGATTTTCTGAAAATTAATTTGATTTACAACACCAAAAGAGATGTCTCCAACTTATCCTCAAAGAAAATAATTTTTTTCAACTATCCAATTTTCAGCCATGCACAAATGACTTGATTATTAAACAAGTTTCACTTATTAATATGCAATATATAATAAAGAGGGGACACTTTGAAGAGAAGAAAAAGAACATATTGTCTTGATACCTTCTCAAATCTTGATTTTTTTTTGTGTCTCAGATATTTTAACACAATTTTCATCACTAGTTAACATGATTACTGCCTCACAAAGGTCTTGCTGTGCCTCAAAATTGTCAGTGTTGTATTTTACTTTAATCATGCTGGGAAAACTGTAACTACTGTAAAAGCACAATTAACATCAATGTAAAAACTCATCATCTTGTAGAGACTGAAACAATGCTTTTGACAGCAGTAAATACACATAATAGGCCCTTTCTAGGTATATAACTATAGTGGCAGCAAGATATGGTTTGGTTCATCTGGAAGCATATTTTCAATGGATATTAACAGTGCTCATTAAGTTTTGAGGGCTACATACTTAGGATTGTAGTGTAATACTAATAGAAATCATGACTTGAAAGTGCCAGACAATCCAGTTAAATATACAAACTTAGAGGTACACTTTGGACAAATCTGTAAGGAATCATTAGCTTCCGTGCTTTGTTCCCCATGTAACAGATATAAACTGTATGTGTTTATGCAACTGTGCAATCTTCAACTGATTTCAAAATCAAAAAAATGCTTATACTGATGTAGGTCAAATTTAGTCAAATCTCAAGACTATTAAAAGGGAGGCTGTGATTACACTTTCCAGTCCTGATTAATTTATAGAGAAATTACTGTGCTATTACAGCAATTTAGAAACATATTGATAATCTTTATGAAACAGTTTTCAGAAAACCCTCAGAAGTCTACACTCTAATGGTAAGTAAAAATTTTCTTACAGTGTAATTTACAAACTGCCATTTCCCTTCTGTATAGTCTGTCTTTGGATATGTCAATATACATCTCGATAGATACTTTCAGCAAAGTATTAGTAACTGCTGAGATAGGCAAGAAACAAGTGCTCTGGGACTGACCAGGGAATGTTTTTTTTTACCATATGGAGGTCAAGAAACATCTTGTTTAAAGTAGGTTTTCTCTAACTTCTTTTGCCAGTATGTACCAGTATGCCTTTATTTCTGTTGTGGAAAATCTCTTGACCCATAAAAAGTAAGGCATGGTTCTACTGATAAGCGAGTCAGTTTTTCAAACACTATATAAGTAGAGAAACTTTTCTGAAAGTTTGATGCTGTAAGGATCAAAGTGACAGATTCTTTTATCATAGTAGAACTCGTTTTATTGGTTATGAGAGAGACAAATTTTAATAGAACATGAGAGCAACTGTCCTGGGCTGCAGTGTATTCTATTACCATCTTCAGGAGCTGTTAAAACTAGCTGGGGCTGTGTCCCCTGTGTCCTCTCTCTGGACTATCTTCTGTGAATAGGCCAGCTGTCAAAGCCGGGTGGGGCAGCGTTCCTTATCTCTCCCATGACCCATCCTCCCTCTAGGGGGGATATCTCCTGTTAATGGCCCATCTAGTCTCACCACATGACTGATAAAATTACATCCTCCCATTGTGAGATGCTCTGCCCAGAGGGAGGAACCAAGCGTCCCATCCTGGATATAAGCTAAGACTTCGAACACCAGAAGCAGCCCTTACCTACTGGATTCCCAGAGGACAAGAGCTACCACTGGACCTTCAGGTGAAGACCAGACCTTTTCTACAGGATCACTGCTTCAACAGGACCATCTTCAGCAGAACGGTGGAGGACTGCAGCCACCATTTTATTGGACTGCTACCATCACCCTGACTGACAGGGTGTCAGGTTGTATCCTGACTCTGTCAGTGGTTTCTTTTTTTGTACTATTGCATTTATTTTAGTTTTTCCTATTAAATTGTACTTCTGACTTGGAGTTTCTCACTGGTTTTGCTTTCAAACCAGCACAGCAACAAAATAATATGGTACAAATACTAGTTTGACATTTGTCCTCAGCAAAAAAGAAAGATGTTATTTTTCTCAAATGAAAGGTAAAATACAACACACTTCAACACATAAATACACTTGCGAATAATAACAGTATCTATCACAGTACCAATCCTGTAAAAAAAACTAACTGAGAAGAAAAATCAAGCAGTGTGTATTACATGGACACTGAAACTCTTCTTGCTTTTTCACCAAAGGAAGTCTGACATCATTAGGATTTTTAAAGAAATGTGTTTGAGTCCTAGTCAACCACAATTTTATCTCTATGATGGCTTATGCAGAAAAACATTAAAATAAACTATCTTTTCCAATTTTTAAACACTTTTGGCTTTTACCACATTTCTGTTTCCCTTTTATTTTTTTTTGCATTGAGATTGATTTTGATTATTTCTTCAAAGATTAAAAATGTGCTTTACATAAACTAAAAATCTGAGCAAAATGTTCTGACTAAAAGTTTTGTGCCCAGTGTATTCTCCATTAAGCTATCAACCTTGGCAATACTTGTGAGCACTGAAAAAAACATCAGACAAGAATGCTGTCCTTTTTTCGGGAGAGTACAAGCACTGATTTCTTGGAAACTTGGTCACAAGCATGGTAAAATGACTATAGCTATCTTTCAACCCCTTGCTTCAGCACCGGCACCTCACAGCATCCCTACAGGCTCTGCAGTGCCAAATCCTGGTTGTTATCAGGAGATCTGATGCACTGAGTTCCTTGTGCCACATCTAATAAAAAGAAATGGACGAAGAGCAAGAAATATTCTGAGCTTTCAAAACCAGATCAGATAGTGGCTAGAGCCACATTAACTTCCCAATTTCATTTGAAACACCCTGAATAAACACGATAGAAATGGTCATGAAGCCAAATGACAAAACAGGTATCTTCCCTGGTTTTAATTTAATTTTTATTTTTTCTTCTTCTCCTATTGAGTGAACTTCAGTGGTGATATTCATCTGAATAATATACAGTGTCAGGCCTGCAGAAAGTAGCAAGATTTTATATTCTAGGAGATAAAATAATCTGACATTTCAGATAAATTTAAATAAAAACTATTTTCAATTTTTGGGATAGGAAAATGCAAGAATCTTATGCATCTTGTTTGTTTGTTTATTTATATTTGATTATTTCACAGTTATGCAAAGTTAAGCAGACTTCTCAGTTTTATTAGCTTTTCACTTCTGGGAATTGCAGGTGGTGACTTACTTAGGGGTATTTTCAATTCTTACTGCATTATTGATAAGTAACTCACACAGTTTAACTGCTTCTTAGTGCACACTCATTTCCTAGCACTGGGACACAGCAAAATGAAGCTTTTGTATCCAGAATGTTTACTAATAAATGCTCTTACACTTAGAAATAATTTTCAGTTTAAATACTGTATGATTCCATAAAGCAATGTTATTTGGCTGGCTGAAGCATACAATATATAAGTCTCTTGTTGATGTTTATGTGTCTTGACCCTGATGATCTCAGAATTCAATCGGTGATATGGGAGCCTTTTATTTCTACATGTATAACTCTCAGCCAAATGCTGCAGATGCATTAAGATGATAGATTAAAAAGAATTGTGTCATTCTATTTGTTTAGGAAATATCAAAAAATATGGGATTAGCAATTACTCAATGGTAAAGTGCTCAGTGTATTTGCTAGTCCTTGGAAAACAAGGCAAGTAGTATCTTATACCTGGAAAGGAAAAGGGAAAAACATTCTTTCTAGATATTCAAAACCATATTTGTCCTCCAAAAAGAACAGATAGGTGAGGAGTCAGACTCATTAGGTTGGACAGTGCCTTCCATTCTTTGGGAAGCTGAAGAGCTGACACATGTGTCTTATAGGGAGGTCCTAAGAATCACTGAACAGGTATACTCCAGTTTTTAAAAACTGAGAAAGCAGGAAGATGGCAGTCCCTGAAATCTTATTTGAGGTGCAGAGAATGGCAATCTGTATCCTGTTTTTCAGTGAAACTCAATGGTACCCTCAGAGATAAGTAACTTCTGCTTTGAAATCCGAAGGACTCAATGGGACTTTAAGGTATTTTATAGAAGTTTATCAGAAAGGGGTTATAACACTAGAAATTAACTTTCTCTTATAAAAAGTTGTTCAAAATTAAAATCTGATAGATTTTATACCAAATTTTGAACTAGAATACATTCAATGAATTTGTGATAAATATTTTGCATCCCTAAATTATCTTTATTATGAAAATATCCTAGATATCTGTATTGTTTGTTCAGCATTTCTTCAAGTACTTATCATGGTTTCTTGATGAACTTTTTTTTCCTAATGCAGGTTTCAACTAATTCTCTTATAACATTGACATTGTTTATGCATTAAAACAATTATACCTTAAAAATTGACAAAGATATTTTCCTGTTACCAAAAAAGTAAGAGGGAATCTGAAGAGTCTTCACTCTGGCATATTTTCAATGGGTTTCTCTGATGTTGTTTTATGTCTCAAAGACCTTATGTGATCAGTCTTATAGTCTGTCCTTGATACTCTTTCACTGTAGGTTTTCTATTCTCTATTGTTTCATCCTCAGTTTCTAACACGAGGCATTCCACATCTATAATATACTTGGCATCGTGATTTAATATTCTTTGTAAGATGCCAAAAGTTCATCTTTTAATTCCTTGGAATTTTGACAGTAACCATATTGCTCTCATGTGACCCAAAATATCAACAAATAAAAAAGACCTTTTCTGCTCATCTAAGGTGTAATGAAAGCAAAGTATTCAGCCTACAAACACTGAGGTAAAAATCTTATGATCCACAGTATGCCTTATGCTTATAATTTTCATGACAGAACTGATTTGTTATGAGACTTTTTATATCTGTAAAATGGAAACTTATTTCTCACAAGGCATCTATTCCTCTATCTCATTTGTTAAAATATGCTAAGCTCCCAATAAATCAGACAGACAACTGATTTCATGGGTTAGTGAGGGTGAAAATGGCAATTTTAACACTTTATTGTAAATTAATGATGAAAATCTTTTAACACAAAAAAGCTTTATATACTAAAAGCTCCTCAATGTCTACTGAAAGCAAATTTATAATGAATATTAGGAATAGTAATGAAATTCTGCCTAAGAACAATATTGACATTTCTGTTTTAAAATGTAATGGCAATTCAAGATAACCTTACAGCAATCTTTTTATAAACTGGAAATGCATGCATGAAGGTCTGCCTCTGTATTGGATGTAAGAGTATTACCATATTAAATCAGATACTATTGCCTCAGGAAAGAGCATGTTAGTATTATCTATGACTTTTTAAACTAAGTGACAACCTGATTTACATGGTATACAGCTTTATAGTAATTCCAGTTTAGTTAGGACCTTATCCCATCTCCATTAAAGGCAACTTAATCTCTTATGGGAAGCTTAAAGGAATCTGGATGAAATGGCAAGTACTAGGATAAAGCTCCAAGGTAGAAAAAATCTTCATTCAGAACAAAGCTGAAACACATGCTTAGCTCTCTGATGAAGTCTCAGTGCATACTCAAATGTAGTGTGTATGTATTTGCGATAAGGTATTATGATTACTTTTAATATATGTCCTTTATGGATTAAATTGTAAAAATACAAACTGAGAAGGAAATCTGTAACAATTTAAGATAAGAGATTATATAGAAATTAAGAAGAAAGAAAGAAGAGAGACATTTTAAGAACTGAGTAGCTACCTTGTTTTTTTTCTATCTTCTTTAACAGGTCTTGCATTACATAGCTCCACCCTGACTTCAACATGTCATGCTTCCCAAATATTCAAAGCTGACCATGGAGGAAACACTAAAGAGGCAGTTACTTCTCCATCTCATCAGCGGTGTCACTGGCCTTGTTTGTCCTTAATTTTGCTCTGGTGAAAAACTTCATGCTCCACCATTATAGTTCTTCAAAAAGGTTGAACTAAAAATACGTAACATCAAAGTGGCAGTCGGGAATGGTCTATCATATAGGAAAAGACAATACTTTAAGAATATAATAATTAGTCCAGGGGAAAAATACATTTTCGTCATAAGCTTTCAAGGAAAAGGAAAACAAACATGAAAATAAATTATTTAATATTATAGTAGAAAGTCTTCATGTTTGTGGATTATCTGACAGCTAGATAAAACATAGCATATATATATATACACATATATATATACATATATATATATATACACACACACACACATACACACACACACATACACACACACACACACATACATATATATATATATATATTTTAAATAAAGCACCGGATATTTGGTTAATATTTTTAAGTGTTAGCACTCTTCAGATAGTTTTGCTGCTTCTTGTTGCCTTGTGAATTAACAGCCTCTGTCAAGACTGTCAGGGAGAATAGTGAGATATGCTCAGAAGGCTTCTAAGAGGAATAATTCATAACTCAGTTAAGCCAATGGAGCTCATAATTTATGTCTTTGAATGTTTCTCTGTTCAAGGATGAAGATGATCTTTTAGGTTGCCAAAATCTTGTAATCAAGTTATTTATGTTAACTTCTGTAACGAAGAACAGTAAAGAACTATTAAAGATGTAATACATATGTTTTAAATATTCATATTTTATTTTTTCCTGACCTAGTATCTTATTATATTCTATTTTCATTAAATAAATAATAACATATAGTCAGACCCTTATACAGTTACACATCAAAAGTCACATATTTTCATAACATTTCATTTTGGAACCAGTTTTTATGGTTAAATAAAGCTATTTATATATAAAATATGAAACATAAAATTAAAAAAAAAAAAAAAGATTGTGACAGACTCAAAACTCATGTAATTTCTATAGATTTCACTAAATCATTAAAATAGTCTTAAAGACCAGCAAGGATTCTTTCACATAAAAGCACATTTAGAAGTTATAGTTTCGGGATCAGTAGTAATGCAAAATCTGTTAAAAGTTTTCATCATATAATCTCAATCTTAAATCTATACTTGCATGCTTCTTTCAAACAGTTCCCTGAATCAGTCCTTAAAATCTAAGTTTAAATAAAAGTGTATGAAAACTAATGTAAAATGCTAGAAACAGTCTGATAGCCAGGGGGAAAAAAAAGTATTTTGTATTTTCTTAAATGCATAGTAGTTAATATGAAAAAACCACATACATAAATATATCCTTGTGGATTTAGTATTACAAGCTCTGCATCCACCTTGAAAAGCTGCTGTTTTTCTATGAGAAAAGACCTATTTTTTCGAAGTGTTTGAGTGCACTGGTAGCTTGGGGAGACCTGCTGAAATAAAATCCAAATATTTTCACAAAATTTTCTCCCTTTATATTGAGCCTTCCTTAAATTTAAATTTTACTTTCATTTACTCTTCTCTACTCATGTACTATTTCAGGTAAACACTGGAAATCTTGGGTGAGGTATCTGATATAAAAGATATCTAAAGGAAAGTGCAAAGACTGTTGTGTGAGATGCAGGTTTGGGCTCCACAGATGGAGACGAATCTGGCACAGAAATCCCACGAGCTCTCTTGGAAAGAAAAAGGCTGAACTTTTGCTGGGCATTTTCATTTAGTCCTACAACTTCATGGAGACAAGCATGCTTTCAGATTAATGTTTTCAGGGATGCAGTGGTTATTCTTTCCCACCTTACACATAAACAGTATGTCATAAGAATGCTGATGTGCCATGGTCTGGCCTAAGCTTTGAGAAGACTCAAAAATGCAGGCAGTGAGTAGTTTCACCTTCTAGGATTCTGCACACTTGCAGGCTGTCTTGTCTTCTGGCCCTTAATGAAGGGTCTTCCCCACACCTACAGTACAATATATAAGCACAGCTTTGATTGCTACCCTCCTGCTACAGATCACTCCACCTTTCCATGGGTAAAATAAATTTATCCTTTCCGTGTGTGGGTAATTCATTCAATTACTATACTGCTTTCTACAACCCAGAATTCTGGGGTTTGTCCTGTTCTTTCAGATGTTTTCTTCCACTTTTACATCCCAGATCCCAATAGTTGTCTGTGTCTGGATGGCACAGAATTCCTTTCATAAGGCTGGCAAGAATAGTCAATAGCCTCTAAAGAACTGTCACCTCTGATATAAATCTCTGAAGTACCTTCCATTTATCTTAGTCAGTCAAACTGAACCACAGTAACTGAAATTGTTTTCCCTTTGTTTTCAATGATCTCCTGGCCATTTCAGACCATTTAGAACCCAGAAGTTTAATATTGATGTTGAATTGTGCAAGGATTTGACTTCTTTTTGCCCCTTAATTTTAATAATTAAAATGTAGGCAATAAATTCACACATTAGAATACAAAATGACTACTTATTTGTTAGGAAGGAATTTGCTTCCTGTTGTACATGCCTTTTACAACACTTATGCAATTTGCTAGATTGATTGGCAAGAATTTTAAGGTGGCTACTTTACATGGAAGGACAATTTAAAACAATATGCTGGCCTTGTACTTCAGTTCTGTTGTAATTTACTGCAGTTTAAACATACAAATGGCCAAAATGAATGCAATAAATGTCCATGTACTTAAGATAAATGCCTAAGGAATAAAAGAACTGTAATTGCCTAAGGAACAGAAGTTGTTGTTTTCCTGTCCAAATTATTTCCAGTCACATTATAATACCCATGAATTTAATGACCCTTTGTGGATGTCTAACAAAAAGTTGTCCAGTCTCCCCTACAACTCAGCATAACCTAAAATTTTAACATCCACAGGCATCAGCAAATTTCAACATCAACAAATATCAGAGGCCTAGTATTCAGTCCTGAAAAGATATCTTGGTTTATTTGTTTTGGATACAGATCCTTTCCATCTTTTTTCATGTCCTCCAATGTATAAATAAAACATAAAAAATGTTTGTTCAAAGGTCTATGGGCTTGTCCATGTCACTCCTGGTTAGAGACTGCTATCATAACTTCCTCAGGTATCTTTGCTTTCAGGAATGAATTGTAGACCTCCCTCCCTCTTTCCTCAGGTGAAGACTAATTCCTTGTGTAAAAATACTTATAAACTTGATAGTCCTTATCGTCTGCACCCAAACTTTTTACTGTTTTACTATGTGCTTGTGAGAGAAGTGGAGGAGAGGCAAGAGAGCCAAAAAGCCAAAACTGCATACTGTAATCAATATATTGGTAGAAAATATACATAGGAGTATGATCTCTGTTTCAGTTTATTTTCTTTTCCCACTTACTGCTAATAATGGTTTTTTTTGACTCAACAGTATCAGATTTTCCTATAAAATTAGTGTTACTCAAGGCTTTATATCTTAATGGAAGTGATCACCTCATTTTATATGTAAGTTGGGATTTCTTTTTTCCTTGTATGCATTGTGTTATGTCCACTTGTATTGAATTTCATTGAGCATTTCATTTCTCTGTCACTCAGACTCAAAAAAGTTCTGCTGTTTTCTACAAGTGACCTTCACCTCTACTGCCAAAACCACTTTGCTTTAGAAGTAAACTTTGTAAGTCCACATGTGAACTTCTTACACTTTGGCTGCTCAGTTTTGTTGTATGATTCTTTGACCAATATCACTGAAACTCTTTAAGTTCAACTTAACAAAATCTCTTGATCATTCACTTCCTGCGAAGCCTTACAAAAAAGAAGTCAGTTTTATGTGAGCAAATCACATTTAACTGAGTGTCATTAATTGTTTCATTTACTATAGTTTTACTAATTTGCCAAGTATAAATGTTGTCCATGAATTTCCTGAATCTTTTCTAAAACCAGTGACACCATATTTGCTACTCTCCATTTGCATTAAGGAACTTTTAAGAAAGTGATGACACACACTGCTGTGACTCAGTTTGGAAGCCTTGAATAAACACGATTTGGTTCTGATTTGTGCTAGTGTTCATCCTGTTTGGACTACAGTCTATTCCATAACTTCTATTTCAGTCAGTTCCCTTGAGATGCTGCCCACCAGGAAAAATTCAACCATGAGAATCTTCTCAGTTTCTTTGTGAATGCTAATGAAATGGCTTCATTTTCCTTCTGTGTTTTATCTTCTCTGAATGCTTTGGATTTGTTTCATAGCTTAATTGCCAGTAAGTCCTACAGACTACTGGAAGTCTTCCTGCTACTGAGTTGTTTAACAAAGATTTATTAACAGGGTTTTTTTTTTTTTCATCAGTTAGCTGTTCCTCCAACTCTTTTTGGCCTTTTTTAATGCATTGTTTTTACATTTAATCTGGCAGTGTTTCTTGGCATCTAATTTCATGTTTAATTTTTATTCGGACATGAGCTCAGCTTTCTGAAGGAACAGTTCTTATATGTAATAACATCCCTTCTCCTTCTATTTCCTCTCTCCTCTCTGAAAATGTTCCGTATAGGCAGTGTTGTTTGCCCTATATTTCAAATGCAGCATTCTACAGAAGCCTCCAGGCCGTAAAGAGTTGAATTTTCTCATTTTCTTCTTAACAAACTCTCTTATTGTTATATAGTCTCCATTATAGCCTAGCAAATACCCAGACAGTATCAGCATCCCAGGTGTATAATCAGTAGTGCAGATTGAATACTACATTTTTTTTCTTTTTAGGCTCTGTAATTTCATTATGTATAGTATTTGATACTAGTTTAGATATGTAGTTAATTAGAGTGATTTGATTTTAAGGTCTCTTGACATCTAATAAATATTCTTCCATCACTGCTATGGCCAAATCTGTCATCCTGATGTTCCTCTATGACACCGACTGACGGTATTCCAAGTTTCCAACATGCCTACTATATCCATTTCTGCATTTGGGAGCAAACATCCAAAAGCTACCTAATTATTTAAGTCTGGCATTCATGAAGAAGCATGCATAATAAAGTGTTGGTTCTTCTTTTGCAAACTGTATCAACAGAAATGTCTTATTACCTATTTAGTTATTTTTATTCCCTGACATCTGTGTCTTTTAAACATACCAGATTTCCATGTCTTCATCAATAATAAAAGCACCATCCTAAGGCATTTATCTCTATCTACTTGCCATTCCCCAATCTTCATGTAATATATATGGAAGATAGGAACAAAGTCTTTGTAAAATCTTTTCTTCACATGTATGCAAATGAACCAAAATAGAAAGGATCACAGAAAGTCTTCACTGTTTAATAAAATAAGGAAATTCACAAACGCCTCCGAAGGCTTTATTTTAATTATCAAGTATTTCCAAAACTGTTAGAAGTATCTGTGTGTGCATCAGTATTTTGATAGCTTTATAATCATTATCCTTTTATTAAATCATCACACATAGATTATTTAGAAGTAGTAGACCAAAATAAGAAAATTAAGTTTCTAGTATCTATCTCTTCAAAGGGGAATGAAGGCCTTAAAGGTAAGTCTTGCAAATACTAATATTTCTGCTTTCCTCTGTTCTGCTTGTGAATACTGAAGCCAGTTTTATGGAAAATTTAAGGAGAATTAATTTCTTTAGGTCTTTTCCAAAATAGAATAAAAATTGGAAATAATTTAAATGGAAACAGACCTACTTTACTTAAATAAAACAATAAAGGAAAATGTTATGAAGCCTCTTTCAAAGCCACATTAATTGTTTGGTCTTAAATGACAAGCAAGTGACTAGATTAATGACCTTGAACCACTGTTTTAATTTATAATACTATACAGTATAGGTCACACTGGAACACTGCCAGTCATCTGTCTCTTATTTTTCTAATTCACTTTTATAATAAAGCTAATATGTGACAACCCACAGATGCTAAAGCAATTTTAACAAATGTTCATGCATTTATAGTGGAAATTTCATATAGGATGTCAAATTATAGATTCAATAAGGTTGTTTTTTAATAAATGTCTATCTTTATTAAACATGCATTAAAATTAATAAAGGTAAAAGATGATGTTCGCTAAGAAATTAGGCTGATTTAAGTGTGTCTGACAAGGCTCTAGATAAGATATCAGCTACTCAGCATGGTATTGCGTACATATATTATAACAAATATATATATACACACTAAAATGAATTAGGAAAACAACTACATTTACTGAAAGAAATAGTTATTATTTCACATAATTTCATATCCTTCAACTAATATGCCTAAGAAGTGGAAAAAACACCATGTTAGCCTATGTTAAGTGTAGTTATGACACTGTTACATATCTTGCTATAACATATGATTCTTTAAATATTCTTACTATCTTTACAAAGGCAATTATTCCACAGCATAATAGACCAAAATGAACTTGTAAAATATTATTGCAGTAGTTATAATGGTACAACTGTCAGTACTGTGCTGCTAATTATGTCCAGATAGCAATGATTATTTTACCTGAGCAATGGGGGTGTTTCTAGTATGCTATTTCATTAAGCTGTTAGTTACAAAAATCAAGATATAAAATACTGTCATGAAGAATTAACCCACACTTTAACTATACTCTAGAATTTCCTTGGCTTTCCAAACATGATGTACAGCAGCAAAATGGTAGATTCCCCTTCTACTGGGTAACTAACCATATCACTGCTTTAGGATATACTAAAAAAAATGGACCCAATGCAAAGTACTTGCAAGAGAATGACTTTGCTAATACACTAATCTTGATTATAAGCCTTTACACATGGGACACTTCTATATCTCTCAATAAATGGTTTCCAGTTTTTGAATACAGACACAATTGTATTATTAATAGAATATTTTAATGTTGTTGTCTTGTCCACTCTGTTTTTGAAATGCTCACTAAATATTTTGTATTTGCTTTTAAAGAAAGATAGATTTTCAGATTTCAGGTTCTCTGCTGCCTGCCCCTGAGTAGATCAATATAAGAGATTAATTTTCTTCAGTTTTTTATACTGCTTGTAATGGTTTAACCTCAGCCAGCAAGCACCACAGAGGTTCTCTCACTTCCTCCACACTGGGATGGTGGAGAAAATCACAAGAGTAAAAAAAAAAAAGCTTATAGACTGAGATAATGACAGTTTAATAAGTAAACAAAAGTAAAGCAAGGAATACATTCACCACTTCCCATGGACTAGCAGGTGTTCAACCATCTCCAGGAAATCAGAGTTCCATCATATAGCTTGGGAAAACAAACACCATCACTCCTAATGTCGCCTGTGGTTTCCTTCTTCTTCCATAGCATTTTGTTGCTGGGTACCAGGAAACTGCTTTATACCATATCTGAGATGTTACATATTTGAGAAATAGGTAAGTACACTACTTATTTTTAAATATGTTATTATTATCATTAAATTCACTTTCTTTGTAAGTGGTTAGCATTTTGAAGTGAGAATAGTAGGCATCTGTTTATGAAATATTATATGAATGGGCTAGGATCATTATAATATCTGAAATTAATTTTATTGCCATTGCTGGCATGGGATTGAACTATGCAAACACATGGAGATATGGTTAGACATACTCACGTGATTAGTTGCACTTCCCAAGTTCTGTAGATTTTTGTCCATTAATTTTATAAATCAAAGGACTTGAAGAAGCATGCCTTCGGGTAAGCCTGACAGAAAATCTTGAGTCAAAAAATAAAGGCTATTAGTGTATTGCATAAAAAATATTAAGCTTTATTTAGTCTAAAAAAAGATAGGGCATAATTAATATTTATTGAAATTATTCTACAGGTAAAGAAATTTTCCGTCCTTAATAGGCTCATGTAACACAAAATCTTGTTATGAACTTAAAAATAAAAAGGTTTCTCCCCATCATCCTTGAATGTGGCAAATATTACCTAGGGATTTAAATTCTCCTCCCTGCAGGCATTTTGTCCAAGACCTTCTGTAATATTCTTTAGAGGATTATAAAAATTTGCCCAAACACAGCACACGGGTGCTTGCCCAATCAAATGCTTGGATGAAAAACTTCATTCTGTTCTTAACGTGACTCTGTTAGAATATTAATGGAGCTTCACCTTTTGATTTGAATAAGCTAATCAGAGGAAGAGTTTTATGCAGCTGTTCTTTGCCCAGCTCAGGCAAGTCTACATGATATTCAGTTTATTAAGGGGTTATTAGTTAATCTGCCTCTGGTGTTTATGAAAAGCCTTCCACCATCTCATACTGTTGTTCCAATAACTCCGTCAATGAATCATTATTATCAGGTGAGGCTTCAATAGCATAAAAACTTTTTTCAGATTCCTTGCTTTTGTGTGTTTCACCTCTATTTTTTTTTCATAAAAAAAGAAAACGCACTGGGTTCAAAACAAAAACTGGTACAATAATTTTACCCAAGAATTTCGAAGGTATATGACACAATAATCCCATGAAAAACTGCTGAAATCTTAGCATTCTAGTACCATCGTTATATCATATCTAATTTTTTGATGAAGATGAGGCTAAATTGCTTTTAAAAAAAAGATATTTTTTTTTTCCTTTGTCAATTACATGAGAAGATGAATCTTTACAAATTCTCGTTGTCGCTATCAATCAATAGAGTTTTGCAGGAATTTTTTATACCCTGGAATTTTATAGGTCTTAAGTTGTCTAATGGTTTGCATACTTTCACAGAAATATTTTTAGGGAGCACAGAGATTTTTAAAGCCAACAGTGTAATAGATCAGCATGACTGAGTGGTTTTATTTATGGTTCAGCATGAAACACAGCACATATTTAAATTGTATTCATTAAAGAGTTTGCACATAAAATATTTAAAGTGAGAATAGAAAGCCCTCAACAGAAGTTAAATGGCCCTAGGGGAGAAGAATTATTGCTTGAAATTATGCAACCTATCAATCTTAAAAATAACCACACTGTAGAGGAAGACAATGTGTCTATCAAACAAATTTCTATAAGGTGTATTAAAAAGCAAAACAGTTCCACTCCTACATATATTATTTATTGGACACTGATAGCTTGTTTGAAAAAAAAAAAAATAACATAAAAAGCATATTTTAGTCCTTTCCTCTCTTGCCCTACTTTACTGCATTCACACATGGCATCTTTTACTTTTAGAGCATATTTTCCTCCCTGTTTCCCCTCTTTAGAATCCAAGTAGATATTTTTCTGTCTTATAATTTTTAATTTTAAAATAATAATGCTGATTAACATACATGCACAGGATAGGCACTTCTTGAATCTGTCTACTTTTTCAGTATTTCCTGCTAGTAAATTACTTGGAAAGAGTAGATAGTGACCTGTTATTTTTACTCCTATCTGTGCCTAAAGCATGGAGATTCCAGAAGAATTCAGAACTTTGAAAGATTTGTAAATATAAGTTACTATGAATTCTCATTAATAACAAAAATATATAATTTCAGTTACTGAAAATAAAATCTATGCATATTAATAACAAATGAAATCATGATTCTTTCTCATTTTGTTTGGTTTTTTTTTCCATTTTCCATTTTTTCACCTGATGAACAGTATCTGTCAGAAAACGTTAAATTTCTTGTTCAATTTCTTAACTACAAGTTTTTGTAGTTAAATTTCTCTATATAAGGGCCTTGCTGACTAACTTTAAGCATTTGTGAAATGCTTTGCTAATAGGATTATATATCTGTTTTATTATTTTGGCAAGTCATTTCTTGAGAGCAGAATTTTAATGCAAATGAAACAAAGTAGGGTTAACCTTGTGGCAGAATTTGCAAAAATCTGCAATATACAAAAAAATCCATTGTCAAATATATTTGGTATGTCAGTATAGAAAATTTTAACAATAATATTTTGCTTTATAGCATGAGGGAGAGGCAGACTTGAAAGAAATGGAGGAAAGAGTAAAGTTGAGATTTCACATTTACTAGCATACATTGTAAGTAACTTTATTGAACTTAAAAACACTAAGAGGGAAGTCAGAAAGAGTATAAACAGACAAAATATTAAAAGAAAATTGAAAAAATTTCTTTATCCCATTTTTAAGTTGGTATATGTGTTTAGCTATTTCCTGATGAAAAAAAAAAAAAAAACAACAAAAAAACAACACCAGGACATGTAAATCCAAAATCTATCATGTTTCCAAGCATCAAAGATTCAGGACCTTAGAAATAAAATGGGTGATCTGACTTTTGAGTACAGTATTTTCAGAAGTTGTGCCTGTTGCTCTTTGCTTTCATTGTGAAATGAAATGAAATCCTTCACCAGGGTTTGATTTATAAAGTCTGAAGAGGTCCTGCAAACTGCATCCAATGGGCCTTGCAAAGCTGAAGGTATTCATCTTCAGTTGTCCCCAACATTTTCCCCGCCAGTTTTTCTCATGCTGATGGAGGGTGTATTTTCTTAGCATCAGACTAAGCAAAGGAAAGGACAAGCATGCTTTCTGAAAATACTTTAAGAAAGCTATTACAGATTGATGGCAGTTGGTTATAAGTAATACATTTTTGGCAGAATCTACCAAACACTGCTATTAAGTAGCAGAAAACTAATGTTGTCTTAAGGGTATATAGATATCTCTAGTTATGTGAACACAGACAATGTGCATGAATACTCTATAAGAAAATAAACTGAGTACCTTTTTGGGAGGACCAAATACTTGCACACATTGCTACCTAGTGCCCAAATGTGCAACCTGACAGCATCACTGTTTAACCCATGTGGCTATTCTATACCGTGAGAAATATTTTTTCCCTAGGTGCCGGAATTTAATTTTTTTTATATTTCAGTGTGTTTCATTGTCTTGCGTGTTCACGGAAATTCTTAGCAAAAGGAGTATCCTTAAAGAAGTCCTATTTCTGCCTTTGCTTCCAAGACCACAATCTAGGTATCTTCAACATTCATATCGTTCTCATACCAATACTGCTTATATCCTCCATTGCACTGTTCATATCAGTCCTCAAAAAATAATTTTCCTGTGTCATCTATTTTCTGCTTTATTGTGCTGCTTCAACAAACATTCTTAGGTGAAGTCTCCTCATGCTGCAGCAGAAACAAGTGTTGCCTCTTTTTTCCTCCTGTATAAGAAGAAAGATGACAACATCAGCATTCATCTCAGGTGATAAACTTTGTGTTGTTTTTAATGTCTGTGTAGATACAACTTCACCTCAGATACAGTCTGGACAATTCCTACATATATTAAGCAACAAACTACAAGCAGTCTTTCTTCCAATTTCTCCTCTTTGACTAGCATAACAAAAAAAGGTGCATATTATGCTTTGATCTTGTGTACAGTTCTGCTACTGTTGACACAAATACTTGTCCTCTAGAATTAGATTATTCTACTTATTTAAGAAACTGGTTCCTTATATTTAAAATTAATCAGAAAAGTAACTGTCTTTTTGGCCTCTAACATCACAGTATGGTTTACACATGTTCTTTATTACTTTTACATCTTAAAAGTATGACTTTTATATGCCTATTAATACTGTTTAAACTCCTTTTATTATTTATCATTCCTTTGTTCGATTGAATTTTATGACATGCAAGTCAGGAGTAAGAATGTAAGTACTGTGTTATCAAACATATATTAAATAAATAGTGCATACAGCTACTAACATATGAATGTGATCTCAGACATGTACGATAGATCAATTCCCAAATATAATCAACAGTTGAAGATGTGTTGCTCATCAAAAAGCATGTTCAGTAGAATACCTGTAATCTTTAGCTCTAGTGAGTCTGTATTAGATTTCCCTTTGCTGTTGTTTTCCCCACTTTTCCAGTTAAATGGAATCTGAAATAACAGCAGATTTTTAAAATTTCATTATAGTTTGCAAAATTGTGTATCAAACCTGTGGTTATTTTTTCAATTTAGGTAATGATTCTGTTCTAAAATTTCCAAGGATAAAAATATTTGATGCATAAAAGAATGCTTAAGAACCAATATGTTGAATTTAGAAAACTGATTAACATTATATAAATACTTGCTAAGAGTGTTCTTTGATATTATGTTGAGATATTGTGATGTGTTTGTTAAGTCATACGTGATAAAAATGAAACAATTTCTAACATGTTCTTCATAAAATATTGTATTTCCCAGTGTTGTAGAGAAGAGCTACATAATTTTAAAATAAGAAGTAGGCAATGATGTGCATAATATGGAGAAAAAATTACAGGAGTTAGAGCATTAGAATGCCAGTCAACATAAAGGTGTTCTTCGTGCTAATATATTAGATATTTCTGTAGATTATTCCTGAAAAACAGTGTCTTTCTAATGTCCTGGAAGAAACTTTATGTGATCAGGGTTTTGCAACTAAAATTGTCCTAATGCATTCCTCTGAATTCTTATCTGTCATTACCCCCCAGGCTCACAAAGCTTTCCAGCCATGCAATCCTTTGTATTACTTTAATCTTCTTTTCTATCTCACATTTCATCACCATTTGTTAGATTTTGTATTTTTTCCTTCCATATCCCTGTAAGCTGCTTGTTTGTCCACTCGAGAATCAAAAGCTCCATCCAAGCACTTTTTAGCTTTTTTGTCATGATTGTTTTAGTCTCCTCCTAGCTGAACTCCCTTCTTTCAGTCTGTTAAAAATGCCACTGGCAAAGTTAACCTTTGACTACTGTTTTGATCAGATTTGGCTTTTCTCAAACTCTTACCAGCATTTCCACACAGAGTATGTCATGTTCAGACTCTCAAATTTTTAGTTTTCAATCTTTGACTAATTTATAGTTTTGGCCTATTTCTTTAGCATTACTTGTCTTCTCCTGTTACTTCTTCTGTAACTACAAGTACCTCCCGCACCTCTTTACCTTCAGATTTAATCCTTTGCCTTCTCCTTTTCTGCTCATTCTGCCTTTCCTTGGTCTGCTAAGACTTCAGACTTTTCTTTTAAATATAAATTGCTCCTTCAAATAAGATGTACACATGTAAAACCTTCTTCAAGAGAAATTCTGGGTGTTACTACTAATCAAATATAATAAAGGATGACCGATCTGATATCTGTCTAAGATAAGGTGACTAGAGGGTGAGGAGAAAGGGGTGGATGTTGTTTATCTTGACTTCAGTAAGGCTATTGACACTGTCTTCCCTAACTTCCTGATAGACAAATAATGAAATTAGTTCTAGATAAATGGAAAGGGAGGCTGAATGAGAATGGGCTTAACTGCTGCGCTCAGAGGGGTCTTGTCAGTAGCAAAATGTCTCTCTGGAGGGTAATCCCTAGTGGAGTGCTTCAGAGGCCAGCGCTGAAACCCACAGTGTTTAACATCTTATTAACAGCCCGGACAATGGGACAGAGCAAAAACTTCATCAAGCATGCAGCTCATACAAAACTAGGAGGAGTGGATGATAGACCAGGTGGACGTGCTACCATTCAGAGGGATCCGGACAAATTTGGAGAAACAGACTGAAGAGAACACGTTCTGTTTAACAAAGGGGAATGCCAAGTCCTGTACCTAAGGAGGAGTAACCCAGGCACTGGTATATGCTGGGGGATAACCAGCTGGAAAGAAGCTTGCCAGATAAGGATCTGAGGGTCCTGATACCATTGCAAAGAAGGTCAATGACTACATTATGCAGATGTAGTGGGTTGATCTTTTCTGCCTGCCAGGTACTTACCAAGCTGCTCTATTACTCTTACTCAATTGGATTGGGAGAGGAAATACAGGGGAGAAATGAAAAAGCACATGGATTGAGACAGTTATAGGGAGATCAATCACTAATTTCTGTCACAGACAAAACACACTCAAATTGGGGAAATAAATGAAATAAACCAATATTAAAACACCATCCCCCCTTCTTTCCAGGCTCAACTTTACTTCTAATTCTTCTACCTCCTTCCCCTCAGTGGTGCAGGGGGATGAGACACAGTGACTGCTGCCTTTTTCTCTTTCCTGCTTTAGTATGGGTCCTTTCTATAGGAAACAGTCCTTAGGGAGCATCTCCTTCCCATTGGCTGTAGTTCCTCAAGAACTGCTGGACCATGAGTCCTTTGCATGGGTTGCAGTCCTGAAGGAATGGACAGCTCCAGCATAAGCAGATTGCAGAGAGCCATGGTCTATAAAATGCTAAATATTTCCAAGGATGGAGACTTCAGGATGTCTCTGGACAACCTATTCCACTGTTTGATCAAGTATTTTTTTCTTATATCAAAACAGAATGCCTTGCCTTACCTTTTCTTTTGGTCCCATTGCCACTCTTCTCGACATGCAACACCACTGAGAAGATTCTGATTCCGTCTTCTTAACCCTTTCCCATCAGGTGTACAAACACAACAAGAAGATTCTTCCTGAGCCTTCTCTTATGTAGGCTGAATAATCCCATCTCACTCAGTCTTTCCTCACATGATTCTCCTTCGACTCTCTTTCCAATTTCAAACATTCTGTGTGCTTCTGTGTGAAATTTACTCCCATATTTGTTCGCACACCTTCTTCATTCTGCTTTTTATTTAGTGTGCTATTCTTTCTCTCCCCCATCTAACTGTTTACAGTTTGAATGTTATTTTGTAAGTAGAAAGAATAGGAACTAGATTCCTAGGTAGCTGATTTGGGAAAAAAAAAAACTTCATAGCTTTAAAATCTAAACTCTCACTGTCTTGCAATTGCTATATCAGTTAATAATAACAGTAATTCTTCCTGGCAAGAGCAAACAAGCCATGACGTTGGCTTCTGTTTCTTCCCTAGGCTTTTCTGGCACAACAGGAGTTTCTAACATTCAAGCAATCAGGCATTAGTAAAACTGTGGGGCATTTGTTAAACTTTAGGCTCTTTGCCATTATATTTGCAAATTTGTAAATCTGGTGTTTTTGCCAATAAGAGCTGATAAGTTGACGCAGTTTTAAATGAACAGTCCTCAGGTCTGATTCTGCTTTTAACTCAAACAACAAACCTTTCTGAACAACTTAGGGCTAGCCTGAGCTGCCTGGTGCTATGACCTATAGGGAAGAAAATAACACCTAGAAAAGTCATTTTCATAGACCTGCTAGATTCAATAGCAGAACCTCTTCCACAAGTGTTAAAAATAGAAGAAAATCATTATAATTTTCACATAGGCTGTAAAAATATTTGGGCTTTATGGAACTCCCCTACAGTTCTTCATCCAGTCTTGTGGTGGTAAGAGCAAAACAAGAAGGTAAAGAACAGTTCTCTCTTACCTCCTGGACCTTTAGGCCAACTGCAATTTGTAGTTCTGGCTGCAGCAGAACAGCTCCTGAGATACTCACCCCAGCATACCCAAGAACTACTGGTGACTCTAATTTTTCATACTAGGAAATTAAGCACTAAAATTGAATGAGGTAATATATTTCAAATTTTAGTTGAATTCTACAGTACCATAAAAGTAAGGAGAAGGTGTTTACTCAGATAGCACTGTAACAAAGCAATAGATAATAATAAATTTTATATATAGGCAGCCAGAAAAAATATATGCAGGTTTACTGCTCACTTCATAATATCTTAATTCCACCTTGGACTTGGTCCTATTTGGACACTTTCCCTTATCCAGCTGATTATTACTCTGCCAGCTATGAAACCACAGAGACAGATCTGCCTTGTAAACTAATATTACAACTGTTTCACATTTAATTATCCACTTTTGTCTGTCTGTAACATCTAATTTTCTATATTCCTCAAGCAGCATGAGACTACCCACACTACAATAAGTGTGGTGATTTCTTTCACAATGAGATATATAACTTGCAAGTGAAAGTTTTAACCATGTTTCTTAACCTGTGCTTTTCACTCCTTACTTCATCAGATTACAGTCATAAATATGAAGTATTTTAACTATGTTAAAAATTTTGTGTGTGTATCTCAATTGTATGCTTAAGTCTCTTGAACTGTAAAACATAACACTTCATTTTTATATATATCAATCTTTAAAAAGTTGTGTAATATTTCCCCCAGTGCAAATAAAGACCGAAATAAAATGGCCATAGTACCTCAAATCAGTGGGCCTTATGCAGAGTGAAACAGCTTAGTTTATATTGCAGTGTGAAAGTACCTTTGTCTTATGATATTTATGAAGAATTTAAAAAGTTACTTCAACTTCTAGTCCTCCAGCTACAAAGCTTAACTTTTTATTCTCTGATTTTTTTATTAAAAACTAAAGATAATATTAGGATGTTCTGTGTTTTCATACACACGCACACACACACACACACACACACATACACACGTACACATACACACACACACCCCCTTACAACCCCTTAAACTCAAAAGTATAAAATTATTTCACTTATAACACTAATTATTTGGTTTTTTTTTTTTTAAATTTTACTCAGTCTATAAATTGGAAGCAAAATACAGACCTTTTCCCAAATATGTGTTTGATGGACAGGTATCTAATATATTTCGTTCTCATGAAAATATATGCAGATAGGAAAAACAAGCCTTACAAACATGGAGACAATCCCTCTCACAATTGCTTCACCATGCATAAATATTTTTCTTTAATCACATGATGGAGACATGAACAGGTCTGCACATACAGGGTCATTTGCTGTACAAAGGCAGGGCTTTATAGAAGCAAGCAAAGAAGCACCACCGTTTAGGCCAGGTGTAAATGTAGTGGTCTTATTTGGACAGGTCTTGAGCATTTGGCTTCTTCCTCTGAAATGAGCCAGTGCCAACATTTACAGAAGTCATACTGGTTGCTGCCTAATTTTAGGCATATAAATGAGAAGATTGTCTTTCACAGTTTTCAGGTAACAAAATGCAGGCTGAATTTCTAACCTTTTTTTGCTCTGGAAGCTATGAGCATATAAATAACACTGTGACACTTGAGCACAGATATAAGCATGAACGTCCGACTATATGTTAGAGTTAGGCAATGAGACAAAGAAAGTTGAAATAGAATTGTGTGTTGATCTAGTGATCATGTTTAAACCTGATATTTATTCCTCCTGTAGATCAAAGCAATGTTGCAAAACGAGACAAAGACCTAAAATATTTTCAGGAATACAGTGCGCGTTTTTCAAAAGGAGGACTATGAAAGTAGACAAGAATAGTAACATTTTCCACATCTTTAGATTTATTTGGGATATTTTTAGGCATTAAAATAAATATTGATACTTTCAGAAGAGCAATATTTTATAGGAATGATATGTCAATGAAGAATTACTATTAGTAAAGGAAAAAAGTTTTGACTTTTCACACAAAAGATTTCTCAGGATATCACTCAAAAATCACTTCTAAGTAGCATAGTATACACTTATACATGTGTCTCTAATAAATGAGAATATGATTTTTTTTTTCTTTTATTTTCCTGTTTTCCACCTTTTCTTTCTCAAATTCTGTATTACATCGTCTTTCTGAATATTTTGGTGTTTTCAATTTGTTTGTAGCTTGGTACCTTTTACAAAATATATTGATGATAATCTGTTTTGATCAGATATTTATTACCTGTGATATATTTCGATGGCCCAGGTAAATTAGAATCATATACATCATGCAGTTTCAGAATTGTAGTGTTTGCAATTATGAGACAGGTCTTAATTTTACTCTGTGCTAGGAGTTTTGATTTCAGTATTCATGAGACTAACCTTCACAAGGATGTATGTGGAAAATTCCAGTGCAGAAATTCACCACTGGAAACTTTTTAATCAGATTTGCTAACATGCTCAAATAGAAAAAGAATTGTGGAAAAATCAAATGATCTAATGGTTATTTTTAGCTTTCCTATTTAACTGATAATGAGCTATAGACACGTTAACATGTTAACATTTTATGCTAAATGAATATTTCAAAAGAGCTACCATCACACAGAGACCACTTACCATAATAATAATAATAATAATAATAATAATAATAATAATAATAATAATAATAATAATAATAAAGTTTTTATTCACATGGACTCACATTGGCATCTTTTTAAAATTCTCTGAAACTGAAATTGAGTGAAATCAGAATTGTTGGCTACAAAAACCTCTTATTTTGAAGCTACTTGTGTTGTTTATCCTTACACAGGGAATAAAAACAACTTTTATCAAAATCAATTCAGACTAAGCCTATGTCTGTGGGAAAAGAAGGGCTAGCTTCACTATCCTACACAGACATATTATCACTTACAGCTCCTGAGTACTAAGGGAATAAAAAGTGCTTAGACAATGCTAATTTTGTAGGGCATCAAGATTTTTCAGCTTGCCTCAGGCAGGAAAAAGCCATTCCATAACAGATTTTTTAAGTTTCTCTCTTAGTGGGGTAAAAACAGCTTTCTACTGCATTTAAATTTACTCTCCCTAGTGCAAAGGCGACTATTTAATTTTGATAACTGTTCTGAAAAACTCTATGAGAATATTAAAAATCTTACCGTGTACCTAAGTTGTCTTAATAAGAATACTTACACGAATATGTTCCTACAGAGAATCAGACAGTATCTGCATATATAATATTGATGTATTTCAGAAAATATAATTTATTAGGTTTAAGATAATATTTTAGTAATTTTTTATTGAAATGAAATGCATGAAAAAAATAAGCTCTTAATATGGTTAATCTGTGAAGCTAAAACAATGTCGTATGTCACAGAATGTGCCTCTTGGTAATAATGAATATAATAAATTGTCATGTTTATAACCTGTCACTGCTTGAGTTGTCAGCCTACCAAATAAAATGCAGGGGCTTTCGGGAAACATCAAAGAAGTGGTGTTAGTTTCTTTCTAGGTGTTAATTCCGGCTCCATCACCCTTATTAATAACTAGATGTTGAACCACTTCATTAAGCTGAATAATGGCTGTGGTGAGTGCTGTGAAATCTAACATACAGGTGTAATGACCTTGTTCAAAAAATGTTATGCCTATATGAGGACAGTTGTATATAGGTATGCGTAAGTTAAGAATGTCCTCTTTGCAAATGTTTTTAATGCAAATTATTTTCTGTAATATCCATAATTTAGATTTAGATCTACATTCAAATACTGCATTATAACATGTCCTGCAAATGACATATTGGAACTGTTCAACATTAAAAAAAAAAAAAATAGCAAGACTCATCAAATTTGAAATAAGTAAATACAAGTTTACTTTATGACTGTGATACCAAATTCTAAGGGCATATTTTTATGGCTTCTTTTCTTCTCCAGTGTCCACATTTATCAAGTCCTCAGCCATTGCATTGTTGAATAAAATGTACCTTTTTACGACTGTTTATGCTAACGAAAAGGATAACAGTAAAACCTTACATTAAAAAGATTTTAGTGGATTTTTCTGTTTTTTTTTCTTTTATTCTTTTCTTAGCTTGTACCACCTTAATGTGAGATATTACTAGTCCTTCTATGTTCACCCATTAAAAAAAAAAGTTGGAAATAGCTTGGCATTTACACATTTCCTATTGACATTATCAGGGTTAATTAAATGGTAACCTCCCCATTTGTGGAACATGTGAGAGGCAATAATGTCACCTGGGATCATAACCACAGAAGCTGCAAGAGGCAATGTTTACTGCTATGTGAAATGCTCCAGTAGCTTTTATGCATGTAATTTAGAAAGAGAAAGAAAACCAGAAAATCAGTTTTAAATTATATCACAGAGAGCTACGGAATGAGAGGGATAAGAAATATGTCGGTATACCTGTCTTCAGTAGCAACATAACTCCAGACAGCACGGTTCAGTAGCTAGGGTCAAAAGTTATGTTTCGTGCTGCCATCCTCAAGAGAGGCATATCTCATGTGAGCAATCCCTTTAAAATGGACAAGAAGATACCACTAATTCCTCTTTCAGAACGCTTTATATTCAAGAATGAAAACGCTTCAAGTACAAAGCTTTATAATAATTAAGTCAGCACTAATGCAAGGTGTGGAAGTTAATTTAAGTAGCTGGATATAGAGGAATGATTCTTTACTGGAACAGTACATTGCACAGTACCATATAATGTGATGACAGGAACAAAAAATCCCCAGGAATTTGCATCCCAAAACTGCTTAAAGCCTTATATTTTTTTAAGGAGAAAAAAAAAAAACCAAAAACAAACAAACAAACAAACAAACAAAAAAAAACAAAACAAAAAACCCAACGACAATACCAAATCAAGCTGCAACAGGGTTAAAGTGTGTTATCACAGATAAGTGATGTGTTGTAATTTTAATATTCCAAATGGATTGAAGGAGGGAAAATGAGGTAGTGAGGAATACTGTAGAAAAGAGACAAAAAAAGAGGAAATTGTATTACAATCAGATTTTGGAAAGAAATGAGAAAGTTCAATAAAAATGAACATGGAAATATATGTTTGCAAAGCAGGAGAATTTTGTGAGGTAATGGAAGGTGGAACAAAAAGGGAAAAATAAAGTCAGCCTATCACAAATTTAGCTGGGCTCTAAAGTTGTTGGGAAGCAGTTACCATTGGCACCTGGAGGAGTGGCAGAATGTACTCAGTCTAATCACATAGAATTTGAAAATGTGACCAAAATGATACCCACCTTTTTACACAGAAAATATTACAATTGTGTCAAGAATGCCTAAGGAACTTAAGTATGTTTCAAAATACCCAGATGGTTAGGAATTTATACCCCTGTGCCCCAACTCTCTCTTGTGATATAGAGTACTGTGAACTTTCTATTCAGACATTATTAAAAAGCCTACAGAGAAGTAAAGCTTTCTGTATTCCAGGAAATAATACACAGGAGAGAAGACGATTCCTTAGAGGACTCCCAAAACACAGGTGAATTTCAGATCACTCTAGATACTTGCTTAATTTGCTTAATCCACAGGGTGGGACCAGGCTGCTCTAACAGATCTCCATCTGTAAGAAGACTGGTGAGGATTCCACATGTGAAGGAAATTGGCTGTGAAGATATGATTAAGGGCTATTCATAAGCATTATGATACAATAAAAGTGACCTAAGATGTACCTGGATAATTCTGGTTTTTTATATTTATAATGAAAATATATACTAACACATACCTTTTCTTCTTGTTGTCTTTTTTTCCTCCAGTAGTATTATTCTGACTTTTTTTTTTTTTAACCAGCCTGTTTTATTGATATCAGAGATCAATGTACGAATCCTTGATTTACTTTAAGAAAGAAAAACTTCAAGAGTATTTTAATATTCTTCTTTTAGGAGATGCAAAAGCAAATTTAAATTTTGTTTTTCTTATTATGCAGAAAAATGATGGGCAACATCAACAGATCTCGAAGCTTGCTTTGCTTTATCACACTGAAATCTGATACCTCTTCTAAGTCTTATTCGTACCATGGTGCATGATATTTTATATGAGATATCTCTGTTTTCTCTTCCGTCAGAGTTGTATATATATATATATATATGTATAATCATAAATACTGCTTTGGGTTATTCAGATAATATGTCAATGTGTGACATGGGCAGCGAATATCCTTGTACACATATAACTGAAGCTTATCAATACTTCTGTGACTCTTTCGGGGCCTGAGCTCTTTGTGAACATTCCATATGTGCATGCAATTCCATATAGCGCTTGCTTACCATAACTGTGCATCTCACCACACCTAATGAGTAAGTCATAATGTTAACATACCTGACATGTCTCATTTTACATTGAATATATAAAACATATTTTAAAAAAAACCACATGCATCTGTAGATTGTGTAACTTGCACCATTTTTTTGCAAACAATACACTAGTTACTGGCGTTCAAATTTTCTGACCACTATCTCAACTGATCTCATCCTACAAAACAATACAGAAATTTGTTTCTTTCAGATAAATTCCCTCTTACCTCCCTGGCCCAAATACTGTATGCAATTTTGTTTTAAGAGCAAAAAATATAAATGTAAGAAGTCATCCATCTCTATCTAATAAGAAATAAATTAAATCCTGACTTTTTTATTTACACTGAAGGAATATGTCTCTCAAATCTTCAAGTTTTGTTGATCTGGAGAGCTATCAGCCTAACTGTACTATGCAGACTAAAAGCTGAAGATCAGAGCCCAGCGAATTAGGAAATGGGGGACATTTGTTTCTGCTTCAGATTTTTTATAGTGTTTTTTTACCAGTTATTTGCAGTTGTTATCCTTTAGAGATCTCCAGATTTTATCTTTTTCTTGTAAGTTTCTGATGTGACCCTAGTTAGAACAATGTCATGCTAACTATGCACATTCTATTCAGGATTTTTAAAAAAGGAGAGGAGTGGGAAAAACTCAGGCTAAGTTGTAATCATGGTGGAGCAAGCATAAGCATGTGTTCTGTCAGCTAAGCTTCATAAAAGGATGATCCAGATAGGATGTCTTCTGCTTCTTCAGTAACCTAATAAAAATTTAACGTACAAATATTTGGGAAATACAATTTGGGTTTATACTTTTTGACTTTTTTTCTTTCCACAATCATTAAATTCCATATAATTCTTCTTCTTCCTCCTTCTATGTAATTACTTAATAATCTCCTGCAGAAATATTTAATTCATAGCTTGCTCCTTCCTTCTACACATTTCAAAACTGCTTTCCTGACCTTTCACTTTCTCATGACACACTACAGTGCAGTTCCAAATCTCTTCTCCTATTAATCTGCACAGGGGCACAAGTAAAATACAAAGTTGGGAATTGGATTGCAATTTCTGTGTTATTACTATGGAGCAAAGGCCAGAAACCTCATGTTTCTTGCATTAGCTGGCCCCTGCTATTTCACTTAAAATCCATTTGTTTGAAATGAACAGGTTACAGAAATTAGACTCAGAATTTTAAATATTTAGCAAAAATATATACAGTGATGGACTTCTCTGTTAAAAAGTATCCCTCTCAAAAAAAAAAAAAACTACCTCACCCAAAAAACCATCTTTGGACAGTTTCCTTCAACTTCAAAAAGAAAAAAATAGCTGCAAAGACTCAGAGTGACAATATAGACTAAGACAGTATATGTATTTTTCTTAAAATTTGCCAGTGGAAACAGATGCGGTAACAAATAAATAGTCATTGTTCATTAGAATTCCTGCAACCAAAACTTATAAAATATACAGGATATAATATCAATTCCTTTCCTGAAAAAAAAAAAAATCTTTATAGAAATTCCTTTTTCATTTGTTAAGAAAAAAATATTTTAAAAACAGCAAAAATCAGATAACACTGAAAAATGTCTTCTGACACTGTTAATTATGTTTCTTTGTTGGGTTGTTTAATGAACTGGAGGCATTTCACTGTATAATAATGGAAGCCTAACTGCTAGCACCCAGGAAGAAAATTCTACTGACTTTGCTTCACTGCTCTAAGACCCAGTAAAAATATACTTATATCACAATATATTCTTCACACCTGAGAAGGATGTTGATAATTTTCACAATTAAGATAATGGAAATTTTATTGCTCATAACTAGGTTGTCCAAGTACTGTACATAGAATGAACCTTTTAGAAAATAATGAGCTCAGTTCTTATTTTAGTAACAAAGTGGTAAATCAGTTCAAACTTATATTCATTTAATTCAGTTGAATTTTCAGGGAAAATGCAGGATAACGGACGCAGTATTTGACTCACAGTTACCATCTCAGCTTCAAAGTCTATTCCTGGTTCCCTGGTTCCTCTAAAAAACCTTTTTTTTTTCTTTTAATTTAGCTGAGAAGTGTGCACTAGTCAGGAATATACTCTACCCTGTTCCCCAAAATCTGGTCTGGAGTCAGAGACCTTAAAGGTTCCACTGTTTTTCAAAGGTAAAGCTCTTGAAGATCTCTGTGACTCCAGTTCAGTGTCATCAGCAGTACCTCTCTGTGCCTATAACAAAACTATATTAATTTTTCTAACACCCAATAATTGAATTTAACAGTATGTTAAGATCATGACATAGAAACTACTAGTTTGGCACTATCCAGAGTTCTGATTATAAATATATTTGGGGAAAATTGCTCTATGTGAGGGAAGAGCTACTTATGATAGCAACTAGCTCATGAGCAACGAAGGATTGTTTCAGCTCACTTAACCTGATAAAAGCATTGCTTGGCTCTAGAAAGTTCCAGATGGTACCTTTCCAGACACTAGGAGGATAATCAGAGCATGGTTGAGGCTGGAAGGAGCCTCCTGTACAACCTTCCTGCTCCAGCAGGTTCTTTCAGAGCAGGCTGGGCAGAACCATATAAAGTGGGAAAGCACAGCCTACTAGAACAGGGGCATTAGGAATCCCAGATGTTTCATGCAGGACTGACAGCACAGAGAGAACTACACTGGAGAATATCTTCTTGCAGGGGAAACGGTAGCAATGTCTTGTGTTTATTTACTTGGAAAGGATTGTTCATGAATGTACCAATATTACAGAACACAGTTTTAAGCTGCCCCTATCACTGTATATATATTAAATTGCCTTTTGGGACCAAATGAAAGAAACCCGGCAACAAATAATGATTAGTTCTCTACTTTTTTCTTTTTCTTGTTCTTTTTTTTAAAATAAAAATCACAGAATGGACTTAAATAAAAAGTATTTAGAATCTTTCATTGATTTGCCTTATTTCAAGAATTAAAACAGAAAAAAAAAATCTATTCCTCCACAATTGTTTATTCAAAACCAATTCTACAGCTATTATCAAATACTTTCATGCTAAGAAACCTGTTTTCTTTGCTCTCCGGTCAAACTGCTAAGGCAGTAGTATTCAGAAAATACCCACTTTTATGGAACATTTGAAACAACTGTGTTTTTCTTTGATAATTTGCAGACTAACACTGAAACACAACTAATGCCTTTCCATATTTTGTAAGAAATGATGGAGGGAGAATGACATTTTAAAATCATCTCTCACTCAACAACAAACTAATGAATCATAATTAGACTAAGTTTTTTCAAAGCTTTACCAGTTTAATCTTTTCTTAGGCTTTCATTAGACTGACTACATCTAAGGACAATACAGAGAGCTAGTTTTTTTTCTTTTTGGTTTATTATTCTGAATAATAGACGCCTCATTCAGACAGTAAAGAATCAGTGTTGACAATCCCTTAATTATCAGAGCCTTCAAGAGATTTACAAAGCCCTATTGGCTGCCTTTCACAGCTAATTGCAGCTCTATTTTCCTCCCTTCTGTTTTGTTTTCAACATGGTGAAAGAAAACAGTCACAAAGTTATCTAGGATCATCCTAGTAAAGGAGCTGCATCCTTGAAAAGCAGCAGAATTTGGAAAAGTGAATTAAAAGACTAAATTAGCTGTGCTTAGTTCCTAATTGCATCTACCAGTTACTCATCTCATGGTTTTGGCTGAGCTTTTATCACCCTTCTGCCTCAAGTTTTTATTGCTGTAAAATATGCATAACATTTCCTCATTGCTGTTTCTGGGACAGAGAATGCTTAAATTGTGATGCCTACATAATGCTTTGAATACGCAGGATGCCATGGAAATTATATATATTTTCAAAGACTCAAAGAACTTCTGTATTTAGAATATTTTGAACTCTGAATTAAAAGAGCTTCCTAGTGACAGGCTGACCAGGTGAACTTGTCACTTACAAAACTACCCTACTGTAAACTTAGGAAATGAAAGAAACTATTAGGGATCTCACAGTACTCAAAATAAATGTCTGGGAATTCATCTACTGATTTCATCTGGTGAAAGGGCCTAAAGGTAACTGAACTCCTGCATATTTGAAAGCCATTGTTTTACATACTGGCTTCTTATCAAGACATAATGCTTATACAGTGCTTTCCTAGTCAAATTGGCTAAATAAAAATAATTTATGGGTAGGGAAATGTTTATTAAATAATTTATGAATAACTTTTGCATCTACATTGATATAAATAAGAAAACAAAGCCTTTCTAGGACATTAGTATTTGTCTCAAAGGAATAGTGATTAATGTTAAAGATAGTAATCTGGTTATCAGGCCAAATTACACTTATCTGAGTATTAAAAATTGTATTTGACAATGATGTGTTATCATTTTGTTCAACCAAACTGAATGCAGCAAGAAAGTGAATAAAGATCAGAATTGGAGAAAAATATAATTTGTTGTTAGATTTGCCATGGGCTGATTAGGAAACCCTCATTTCACTACTTGATGGTATTTTTTTCAATCACTAGTATAGTGGGAATACCGTTACTTATATCCATCAAACAAAAAAACCCCCTGTTTATGATATAAAAAGACTTACAGGAAGTAAGTTACACAGCCGATTTAAAAACTATACCCATGCTTAAAACAAAGGGGGCTCATATTTCTGTTTACTGTCTGACCTTCTGTGGAGCACAGAGAAAGATAAGTAATGTAAACAGGCTTCATCGTCATAGGTAATTAATAGCAAACTTTCTCATTTGTTATGAAACTTTTTGTCACAAAATGAAGAAGAGGGAGGAGAAAGAGGTTAAGAGAAAAGGAGACATCTGTTGAATAAATTCTAAATATCAACACTAAACTACAGCTACAGGCAAAGTACAAGAGCACTCTGCAATGAGATGATGTGCAGCACAATTGTTGTGGAAAAGAAAATTGAAGGACTGTGGAGGACCAGGCATAAGCACATAAGCAAGATTTGTCTCAAACATTTTGTCTGTTGTGACAGAAAAGTTGTGATTGGAAGAGAGGGTCCTGCGGAGGTGCAGCAGCACCGCTCAGAGCCAAATTCCCCTCTCTGTTCCTGGGCGTGCAAGTCAGCCCCGAGAATCATGCTCAGTGTGCTTGTGCCTCGAGAAGGATTGAGTCCTGGGCACCTCACTAAAAGGGGTTCCAGGGTCTCACAGCCCCTCAGCTCCACACAACTCATTTCCTGGAGTGCTCCAAAAGGCTGACCGTGCACGCATGAACAATATGGTGTGAATGTCATGAAAAATTCATTTTACGTAAGAGGTACTTACCAGGTAAACTAGAAAAGGACGTTGATAGGTCCCATGTGCTCTCTCTTTTCTTGTTGACCCCAGATCCAGACCATCCATGGTGGCAGGAAGGAGCTAAGTACTGGTGATCTTTTTCTCTCTCTTTTTCTCTTTTCCATCTTTATTCTCTCCTCTTCTGTCTTATCCTGGCGAGTGAGGTTGTCACATTCTCCCCCTTACTCCATGCCTGAACTTTGTTATGGGAGTTGGAAGCTTGTTAAAGTTTGTTCTCAGCTCCTAGCTGAGAGCGTGTTGGCCAACACCTCTACAATTAAACAGGGTGCTAGTTGCTGGAGTTAACACAATTACACAATAAAGCTTAAGATTTCCCTGACAGGTGGACTGATGTCTCTGTTCATCTGGATGAGAATTTATAACCAGCATCACACTTGCTTCCAGATTGTGACAATGAGTTAAATACAAATTTGTGAAATCTCTTAAAGCAGGAAAAATAGATTTTCAAAGCATACACCAAAGAAAGAACTTCTCTTTTTATTACCAATGCAAGAAACTTCATAAATATCAATTAAATTTACTCTGAAGTAAGAAGGTTTGTGTCATCACTGGATGAATTTCCTTATTCTGTTCTTAGAAATCAAAGCTGTCTATCAACAAAAATCGAAGTAGAAAGCAAAGCTCAAAATAAATCTTAGTTAAGTGGGAATTGTATTCACTTGTCAACTGGGCAAGTTTGTCTTCTCAATTAACAGTTGTGTTTATGAGCCAAAGAGAGATTAATATATTTGCGGGTGATTTCATAACACTTTTGACAGTAAATTCACCTTCTTTATCAACAACGCTAAAATTAAAAAAAAAAAAAAAAACAACCAAAAAAGCAAACAAAAAAGCCCAAACACTTTTTTTGCCTTTGAAATATTTTCTCTCTCTTCTGCCCCTGTAAGTGTCAGTAGCATCATCATCCTGACCGTTTTGGTAGTGGCAGGAAAGGCACCTATATCTAGGATAAATTTCTTCCTTATTTCTTTGCTCCACTTGCAGAAAAAGCAACAAATATAATGCAAAGTATGTAATTATTAATATGTAATATTATCAATGTAAATTATTACTATATGTAAAATCATGTACTAACACAAGGATTTAAATATATGGGTTTGTGACTGTAAACAAATTATGAGGGAATCTGTCTATGTCTGCAGTACAACAGGCACCTGATTGACAAAAGAAATGTATGCATAATTTTGTATCTCTCTCCACGTATATAAAAACAGCCACACCTTCTGCCTGTTATTTAGAAGTTTCTGTACTCAAAAAAAAAGCGTTCTTTGAATTGTCAACAAGAATAAAAACAATACTTCTTACAATGAAATTCCAAACTATGAGGCGTGTCCTTTTCAAGATAATTTTTTTCCTCTTCTACTATTCACAAAAATCTTCTCATTAACTAGGAAAACAAAACCATGATTTTATATCATATTTACATTCAAATTTCACTGACCTATGACCTGACAGAAAATTTTGTTCCTTGGTAAGGCTATTACAGGCTTTCATGAGACAGATTTATTACAGTATGAAACTTGATTGTTTCAGGCATACTGGTCTGCATTTTGTAAATGTGTGTACTGAAGGTCTTTTCAGGTAGGGGAAGGTGCTGGCCAGTTGGAGGACACACTACTTCAAGACAACTATAAATTTTTAAGCATCAAAGGTTTTTCGTGAAAGTGGACAGTTGCCTTTTACTAGTCTTTTACAAAATCTACTGCACAAGAAATTGTCATTTCAAAGGCTGTTTCTGCCCTTGGGATAAAATTTTCTTCTCTCTTCCTCCTATAATAAAAATTTTTAAAACTTTAATAATATAATAGTCTGTTTTCTTGGATAGTATTGGTCAGCTTGATGTACATGAACTGCACAACTTTTGTTCTTTTCTGAGCTTCTGTTTGGGACCATTTGTCTTCCTCCTCCATTGCCTCAAATCAGATGAAAAAAAATTAATTATAAATTGGTATTCTGTCCATATCTATGGTCTACAAAGGTCAGATATCCCACAAAAAAAAGTATTATAAACATTGCAGGGAATAATTATCCAAGGTAACACTTTAAAAAATAACTGAAGAAATAAAGAAATAAAACTCCAAATCACAAGAATAAATGTAGTTTTCTTATGCATCATCAAATTCCTAGGACTTCCAGTGCAGAAGAATTCAGGTAATTCCAAATTTGTTAAGATAAGCTTTGGGATGAGTTTGATACACCCACTCAACCCTCTCTTCATGGTTAGCTTTTACTGAGAACTGTATAGAAGGAAACTATGACCTTTAAGACTGTATATGAAAATTCAATATTTTTTGAGACCTGTAAGTGTCTGAATGCTTTGGGATTCTGTCGGGATGGTTACACATTTTTTTTCAAGACACAGGAAAACAATTCTACTTAGCCATTTGAGACAGCTTGCACTGTTCTTCAGTTTCTTGCAGGTCCGTGTAGTAGGTGTCAAAACTGGTTGTGACTGAATATGAAGTCATGTCCGTGCATGGAGTCCACTGGTTTTCACAAGGGGCAGCTGACTGTATTGGCAAGAGGCTTAGAGCTTACAGGAAGTATGAGCTCTAGTTGAAGCCTGACAGTGGAGGTAGCATTTCCCTACTTTTTTTGCACAACCACAGCAAAGATGTAAAATGACCTCAGTCCTTAAATTTGGTATTTGCAAATATATCGTATTAAATTTTGATATAATTGCCAGCAATTGGAGGAATAGCTATTCCAGTGATTATTTTTTCTGTCCAGTTTCTGATGCCTCTTTCCAGCAAGAGAATTATGAGCATCTGTTGAAGTGCTACAGATCAGTTTGAATAATACAGACAGGAAACACTATTCAGCATGCCTGGGAAAACGGTTTCATTCATCTATATAGTCCTCCCTGTCTAGCAAATTAAATAGCATTTTTGCCACCCTTCCCCCTGGAACTTAGAGTGAGAGGATGCAAGTTGCTGCCTAAGCAATGATGAATTGATTCATACACTTTCTACTCCTTCACAGTGACAGCATGGATTAAACATAAATACAGGACATGGACCTTCTGCGTAGTGCTGATCTGCACTAGAGTTGCAACACCGTCTTTACAGTCAGCATGTTCACTGCCTCCTGTGCTGGGTTTAGGGCGGGAGGCATGTTCAGAGTACAGCTAGAGTAGTACATTGAGTAAAAATGCTCAAGATCAAGCCAGTCTAATGGACTTCTGTTCACTGGCAGCTAGAGATTTTCATCCTCTTGCTAATGCACAGAACATCAAAAAAAAATCACCAAACAAGAAGCACTCTTAGATAGTTAAATTGCAGGATTCAAAGTACTTGTCCTAAGATAGTTCATGAGCCAGAGTAGACTTTTCATTCACTTCTAATATTGAGCCATGTTTTCAGGGGGAGTTATCAAATAATTTGTGCATTTGAACAGATTATCAAGCCCAGGAAGGAGTTAAAAATCAGTTTCTTTATACAAGCTTTCTCACTGCTGGAAAATTCTGTTTCTCTGCCCATAGGTCTGCATTTTCTCCCATTTGGTCTTGTTTGAGAATTTTTGAGGATGGAAATAAATACTTAATAGAAAGACCAATTTTACTTTATTCCACTCAGGGGGACAGTCTTCACAATTTTAAAATTTTGAGATTTCAGGGTTTCAGTAGGAAATGACAGCACATAGAAAACACTCCAGCCTGCAGGCTTGTACAGTAGGCAGAATCATCGAAAAGAGTGGACAGCTTTGAAAGGAAGTGTAAGAGCTTAGTCTGCTTATAGGCGATACACCTCTTATCGAGGTACATCTTGGATGGCAAATCTCACTAGAATATCCTCTCCCAGCTGCAATATTAAGCCTCTGAAGGGCCAGGAAGGCACCACTAACAGAGGTCGACTGAAGCTCTGTTTCAGCCATTTCCCTGTTAGGCTTTTTCAAACCAAAGGGAGTAGGTGCTTACCAGAAGTCAAAAGGCAATAAGCCAATGGGGTCATGCAGTTGATCCAAAGGAGCAACGATGGGTCCTTCCTACAGAACCTGCAGCAGAAGTAAAAAAAGGTCAGCAGTTTTAGATGTTCTGTTGTATGAGCTGTGTTGATAAGATTTTTCTTTCTGCACGTTTGATTTTGAGAATGTGTAAATACCAAAGGAAGACATTTCAGATGCGGGCTTCCTGACTGATCTGTAGCTGTCTGATGTGGATTACCTCTAGAGAGTCAAAGCAAATAGCAGCTGATAGGGTGCCTGTTGTTTGAGAGCCAGTGCCACCTCTTTTCAGAGTCAGGGGAATGACTGATTTCTTCTCAGGTTACTGCAGGTTCTCTCACATTTGGAAATGTCAATATTTCAATAATCAGTGTTGAAAAGGTGGACTAGCAGTGGCCCTTTATTTCAGTTGCTGATAGTAAATTCCACAGATTCTTCAGAGAAGCACATATCTCTGGACCAGTGCAACTCTTAAATCCAGACCTACCATAGAAGCTTGATAACGTGCCTGTCACAAAACTTTCCATTATGACCATAGTCTGGGATGCTTGGCAAGTCCTTCGAATTTTTTGCCCATTGTTTAATGTAAAAAATAAAAAAAAAAAAACATCTCTTCCAATCTCAATCTCTCTCAAACCTCTCCAGTGTCATTTAGAATGGACAGATAGGAGCTAAAAGTAGGTGACATACATTCAGATGGTTGAAGCATTGGCCTACATAAACCAGAAAGCATGTAAGGCTCCTCTGTGCCAGAGCAATTCCTCGGTACAGTGTGTATATATAAACTTTAGTTTGGTCCGGAGATGCTCAGACTCAGTGGCTGGCTTAGTTGTCCCAGGTGAAAGAGACTCTGCCATATCACTGGCAGCAGTAGTCAGTCATTTTGGCTGTGATCAGTGAATGAAAACAAGCTCTTACTACACAAACATTATAAGGGGTTATGGGGTTGGAGTTTTTTTGCTTTTTGGTAGTTGCTGTGATTTCAATGACAACAGCTGCAATTAGAAAATAGAGAATAACTATTGAGACTTTATTTACCTAAAGCATCTACTTATATTTATGGTGAATAAACCAAAGGTCATATAGCTATTTCTGAATTTAATGTTTTAAGACTGACATGCCTGGAAAATGTTCAAATTATTTAACAAGTGATTGGTGAAAAAAATATGTAAAATGAAATTTCACTTTCTTGTACTCCACTGGAACCTTGTTTATCCAGTGAAATGTTAAGGTAGATGACCCTTGCCCCCAGAATATCTCTATGTTTACTTTAAGTGGACTTTCTAAACAGAAGACTGAAATGAGGTTTTAGCTAAAATGAAAGTAGCAACTCTTTGAAGATAAGATTTATGACAGCATTTAAGAGATTAGAAATCCTTGGGAATCATAAGGTACTATAAATAATACATATATTGCAATACAGCAAATTGATTCCCACAGTGGTCTCAAGTCACATAGAAGGTCTTTAGATATTTATAAAATAAAGAGTCAGTTCATTTGCAGCTTGAGAAACAGAAGCCAGAATTATTCTAACTTCCCTCATATTCTTTGTCCATGTTTACAGTGAGGACATGTAGGCTCAGAAAAGCTTACCATACCACTATTACCACTATACTCTAGGGAATTACCCCTAATAAAATATTCTATTTGTATTTTTTTATCACTCTACTTATGCTTATTTTTAACATTCGATCAGTCATACTAAAGAGCAAGAGAAAGCCTCTTATTTGAGGCAAAAATTTCACAGTGGAGCCAGTCATATTAAAAAATGCAGTACACTCGGTATTTAAATTAACATGACTGTAAAAGAGCTTCACCGAAATAAAAGAAGTTTTAGTCCTTCATAACCCTGACAATTAGAAGTGGAAAAAATCTGTAATACCTCTATTAACAAAGACAATCAAAACAAAATGAATAATGTTGAGGAGCCACTTGCAACCACTGCAACAATAGTTTCTTCAAGAGAGTGAACATGAAAATAAATTTCCAGCTACTCCAATACATCTTTGGCTCCCTTTCTCCAAAAAACACACACTTGCCATCATCAGGGTTAAACTGCAGAAGTCTGTTATAAGAGTCCCCAAGGCAGAAATTTTACATTCTCATACACTGTAACTATTTTGAGATCATGTACGTGTCAAGAGACTGGAAAAATAAATTTTTGACATAAAATGTGCACAGTAAAACCAGAGAGAATCAAGTAAAACAATGAAAAATAACACTATTTGTCAAGGCAGGAGAAAATGAAACCATCTCTAACAGTAGGAAAAACCTTTATTTCAATTGCAATTAATTCGGATTAGAGAGGTTATTGAAATTAATAAGGTTGTGAGAATATAACTTCTTCAGCATTGTAAAAGTATGAGTTTTCACACTTCAACACTGTTCTCAGGAACTACCAAAGCTTAAATCTGAATTAAAAATTTGCTTTAGCAAGCTGTTAGCTTTCTGTACTACATGCAAACTGTGCACGCTTGAAGTAGCAGCATATGTTCTGATAACTATAAGATACTGGAAATCTATATTTAAGATTAAAATTTGCAGAAATATAAAACTTTCCATGATTTGGACACTTTAATTTTTAACTATGTAGTGAAAAATATTATTAATTTCTGTGTGTACTTATTGCAGTGGTTAAGTTTATGATAAAACTGTTTAGAACTTTAATTTTTGCAAACTTGAAGGAAAACTCCACCTAAGACAATGTTAATCTGACTAAAACTGGCATGACTGTGGAGAGTCAAAGTAATTGACTCCTGATTTTCACCCTTCTGTAACGGTTTTAATTCTAGGCACAAAATCAGCTAAATATATATTTCATTCATAAGTGTGTTATAAGGTACCATTAAGAGTATTTCTTACTTCCCAAAATTTCAAGAGAAAAGAGTTTAAGGAGAAAGTACATTTCAAAAGATATCTAAGTTTCTTAACTGTGCTGATCATTAAAGCACTCCTTTTTTTTGGAATTCATACAAGTAATGCTATTGTATATCAAAATCAACATAGATACTTAATGTTCGATTTACAGTGTTGTGCTCCAAAACTGCATAAACAGATATTTTGAGTGTGTTTTACATGCTATATTGTATACTATTAATTATATTCTATACCAAGTCACCAAGACATAAGTATGAAAAATATTAAAAGGAAGTTACTAGGCTGAAGATGAAAGATCGTTCCTTTCAAGTATGGAAATTTCTGAGAGAATACTTAATCCTTTTAGATGGTTTATTTCTCTCCAAGGTGTAGAAGGAATCATTATATCTATTTTCAAGAAGGTGAAATCAGAGGATAGTTGTTATTAACAGACAGAAGGAGGCAAATTAATATTCCAGATTAAATAAAATTAACATTTTACTGCAAAATTTCTGAGGAAAGCAAGTTGAAATATTGGTGGCAGTAGCTAACAATGAAAGTAGAGTACAGAATATTAGCAAGCTTGAAATTCTTACTTGGGATATCTTCTCTGTATCTCCTACACACAGCTAGTATATTTGTAACAAATCAATCTTAGGGGATATAAAATTTAAGAAAAAAGAGACAGATTCCAACTTGTTAACAATATAAGGTTTCAGAATCTTGTGCGTTAAACTACTAGCTAGATGAATCAGGTATTTCTATATATTATTCTATTTTTAATCATGTAGAATCAGTTAAGTTCATTGTTTGACTATTGCATAATATACTATTTCTGTCTTGGAGTTATTTACAGCATGAAAACAGTTACCCTGCCTTTTCTTTCCCAGCATATACAGTTGAAAAAAACTGCTTTAAGGCATTGGGGGATATTTTAAAATTGCCTTCAACTTTAATTTTATTTGACATACATTACAAACATGTAATTAGCGGCTGTTGTTCAACTCTCACAGAAATCTTTAAAACAGATCTATACAAGAGAATTGTTATTTGAATGAGAAATTATCTTTTACACAAATTAGTTCACTGGAATAAAATTTTCTTGTTAAATACTAGTGCTGACAGCTTGTAGCAATACTTTTACCTGTTCTAGACCGGAGGCTGTTCCAAGAAGCTAACTCTCCTCTTGACTACCCGTATGCTTCAGAATGGTTTAAAATTGCTAGAAGTACCTGAGCACTGCCTCAAACCTGGGCAAAAATTAATCAAGCAGCTATAAAGACAGCATTACCAGAACAGAACAGTGCCTTCACTTGCAAATTGACCTGCATATAGATGAAAAATATTTGTTAGTGATCATCCTGTAGTACTAATTTGGAAATGTCAGTCTTGGAATGATCTTTTCAGACTTTACCCACACTTTCGTTAGAATTTAGGAGATTATTGAGCTCACCTGTGCATTATCATTCCCAGTAAACCTTTTGCTAGGCTTAGTAAACCTTAAACTCTCAAAAATTGGAAGGTTTTTGGTGTTTGAATGATAAAGCTAATCTTGACAAGCCATCTGAATAATCAACTAATGAAGAATTTCTGAGCTTGATAACAAGTGTGGGAAGATAACAGAAGAGCCCACCTCTGCATTTTCTTGATAGCTAGAAATGGAAAACCAAGTGTGGTGAAAAGATATGATATGAGAGGAAGATCTGTCAGAAATGTGAAATTTTAATCCATACAAGTACCAGTGAAACTTGCACACTCTGAAGATAATAGTTATGCTGGCATTCAATTCTGCATAGTGGGTTTCTGCTTTGCTTAGTGTCCTTGAAGCAAAGGTAATTGCTTTTTTACTCTCCTGTGAACGTAATGTGGTATATGACTGCTCTCACCCCACAGGGAGAAAGCATCACACACTAATTGTATTGGCAAATCAGAATCAAATTGTGCTAATACATTCAAGGCTACTAACAGATTTCATCTATTTAAAAAGCTCTGTTGGTCTTATCTGTCCAAATACAGAATTTTCCTTGACCTGGAATATCATGTCAATAATTAAAATATAATAGTCAGATGATGAATTAAGTTTATACAACATTTCAGTAATCTCATAGAAAAGAAGGATGTACATTTTCAGAACCTATTATGACCTCTTTGATGGAGACAATTTCTGTTTCACTGTTGTATCTTGCAAGCTCTGTTTCATGGCAGTCTATTTTAAGTGATTACATTATTTCTGAAAATAATATCACATAACTTTTTGTACAACTTGATTTTTCATTGGTAATATTGCAACTGTTAGCTCTTTTTTTGTTTATTTATTATTATTGTTATTAGTTATTTAGTTATCCTACTTCTAATGTGTCTGTAACATACTGCAATGAAGTGAAGGAAAATAGAAAATAATTATATGTTCTCCTTGACCTTTGTCATGTAAAAGTAGTAGTTTTTATTTATTCCCTGACTTGAATAAATAAAAGGATCTTATTTATGTATTTATTTATATTTAAACCATTGTTCTGGCTTTATTGTGGATGAGATAAAGAAAGATCTCATTTGTAAAGCTATCTCTGTTCAGAAATGCAAGCTGTAAGAACACAGCTGTAATAAGGAACAGGATGAGTGCAGCATTGCTGTGGTTCAGAACACAAACACCCAGTTTACATTAAAGGTAGAGCACAGGTATATTCTACCACATAGTGAGAACAGAGGAGCTTGACCTCAGCATGATAAAAGAGATTCTGGAAGTTACTCAGATGCAAGTAAAAAAATCCCCAACAATATTTCAAATTTAACATTTTAAGCTTGCTTTTATCACAGTCATGGGATAATGGACATATTTTTTAACTTATGAGCAACTTATTTCTGAAAACAACTCAACAGAGCTCCAGGAACATGCTTTTCAGACTCTGATCCAACCACCCTCACTGAGAAAGTGCATTGCTTAGAACCAGTTAAGTTCAAGCTCTAAGAATGACATAAACTTGCTCCATTAAGGCAAAACATAATTTAAGTGAAATACGTGTGCATTTCTGAATGCACTTTTATTTGAGTTACTGTTACTAATCATATACATCTCCCCTCAATCAAAATTGGAAGGTTTTTTTCCTATCAGGAGAGTGATTTTTTGTATGTAATCACATTTGAGTTATATATACTAAAGAAAAAAGAAAGAACCTGAATCTTTTACCGCTGATATTCTACCTCAAGTAAACAACTACACTACAATGAATTCAACACACTGTCATTTTGGTTTAGTAGCACTTCATGTATATTTTATTAATTCATCTATCTGCACACATAGTAGATAGGTAGAATTTTAATTTTGGCCTATGTTACTTCCAGGTAGTAAATATATTGTAGATTAATTCTTCCCTGTTGCTTGATCAAAAGTTAAATAATGTGAATTTTTTTCTAATTTCATGATCTTATCTTGTGCTCATTGAATCTCTATGGGAAACATAAATCACTACGGAGCAGCAAACAGGTTATTTCCATGATGAGGACTATTCTTGTCACCTTTAGCAGTGCTTCCAAACAGTGAAAAAATTAATAGTAAGATAGATCACTGAAGCCATCTACTTGGACAGGGACACATATCCTTTGATTATACTTTCTGAAGGATTCTGAGAAATTTTAATCAAGTCAAGATACTTTCAAATCTAAAAAAAATAAAATAATAATTTCTCTATTAAGCATCTCTGAGGGTTTCCAATCTCTTGGGTTATGTAGCTCAGTGCTTAAATATCTGTTACTTATTTCAGTGTAAATGTACAACCTATAAAGGAATATTTGAAAGATTGCTCCCTTTCATGAAAGACAGATACCTGCAACTACTGTACTAGCTGATTAAATTATAGATGATGTACAACAAAGGTAATATCTCAAGGGTAGTAATAGAATGTCAATTAGAAATCAGAATTGTTTTGAATTCTTGACAGCAGCAAGAGAACAAAACCAGTCCACCTCACTTTACCAAAAAGACCCAAACTTCCAAGTAGACTCCAAAGTTTACTACTACAGGAAGATTTGTACTTTTGACAAAACTTGCTGTGACCTCAGGTATCAAAATTTGATGTGGAGAGAGAAGGAGTTGCCTCATATCAAAGAGGAAGTTGGGGGATTTTACAATGTTCAGAAATATCTCCAAATAAAAGGACAGCATGGTCTTCCAAGTATGACACAGGCCAGCTTCTTAATCTGCTGTCTCAGTAAATGGCTGCAATGTGCTCGACAACCATCTTCTACTTGAAAAACAAAGGTGATCAAGCTCTTGCTCTTGGATTCTATATCCAGACTATCTCAAAATACCAGTATTACACAAAATAAGTAACTTTAATCCTTAGTTTCTTGGTTAAAATATAGACTGAGCAAGTTGGTTTAGAGAGATATACAACAGTGACCTGAGAGATAGATAAATTCCTTGCAGTCACCACAAAAAAACCCCCAACCTGTCCCACCCCCTTCCAAAAAAACCCCTCTAACTGCAGTGCTGAGTGGAAATGTTAGGTAGACTACATTAAAAAGTTGACTAATATCCAGCAAACACCCCAGCTTCTGCAGACCAAGAATCTTCAATTTAATCAAAGTTCCCGTCTTCTGAGGAATAAACGAATTAAAGAATTTAAACCAAAGTATCCAGCTACTTTATTGTACTCGGGAACATTTGGAAACACCATTACTGGATCCTACAAAGAAGAGGCTGTGTTTTATGTAGTGTTTCTCCACCATCCAGTGTTTTCCCTGTAGCTTATCTGACACAGCCCATTTGGCACACAAACACAGGGAAAGAGAAGCACTGTCTCCCACCTTCACTGCGAGCACTAGTTTAGTGATGCAAGTGTCAGGGCCTGTTAGGCATCCACACACTGGTTCTGTCCTGACTGAAGTCTGGTAAAGTTGAATCCTTGTCCTCTATGTTGTTGTTTTTGGTTTTTTGTTTTTTTTTTTTTTTTTCAAAGTAGGGGTTGCATCTCTCTCCTTGACTGCAGGTGTGCCAGCCTGCCAGTTTCAGAATAATAGAACAGAATATCTGGTTTCATGTTTTTTTCCAATCTTGTCTACCCTGTCTCTCTTCTTTGTATCTGTCTTGGAGTGATTATCCAAACCGACACAGTATCAGAGCCAGTGTGGTTAAAAGGTGACTTTGATGTGCATCATTGTTAATGTTTTAAAAGATCAGAAAGTTGCTTTCAGCATAGAGATATTTTTCATATACTGTGATAAATAAAATCAATATAAACCTTTCCTTTCTTTCTGCTGCACATAACTGGGAAAAATTCTGTCCTGCTGTATTAATGTCAAAAGTAATGCCTAAAGGAGTTATACAGCAGCATATTTGTTCTCTTCACACTTTTGCCTTAAAGTTCATGAGTACCAGTATAGCTCAACACTGTTAGCTTAGAAACATAAAACCTGGAAAGAATTAGGATTTTTATCATGACCTAAGAACTTTAGATGAAAGAAACTATAGAGCATAACATTTATAGAACAAATCTGATCTGCAGTTACCATGTTACCAAAAACTATATTTTTTTTCTTATTCAGCTCAGTTGAAATTAAAGTATTGACAGAAACAATTTCTGTCAGGAAAGTTAATAAGGGGTGATATTGAATCTTTTTTTCTGCTTTTTTTTTTTCTCCTGGGTAATCCACATCTTACATTCTACAAAATGTAGTTGAAACTAAATAAATAAATTAAACCAACAGGAAATGCCAGGGTTTTTTCTTCTGCTTGCTTTTAGCTCTTTATACATAGAATAAAGCTAGAAGTAGAAATTGAGCTTCTGAGCACTGTATTTTTTGGCCATAAATTTTAAGTGTGTTGCACAGCCTGAGGGGAACACAAAAGCATTAAGATGTATTTAGATTGAAAAAAGAGTGGATTTTGTAAGGATGAGAAAGAAATCAATCACGGTGTCCACATCGCTTTAAAGGGTGGTTATGACATTACTGGAGTAAAATCACCAAATGGTGCATCATAGCTGACATTTTCCACAGTGCCATTCTTTGTCAGTCCAGGTGGTAACATCTCTTTCCTCTATTCAGGAAAAAACAAAAACAAAAAAAAACCAAACCGAACCAAAACAAACAAAAAAAAAAAGACAAACCAGCAAACAAAGCACCGTTTCTTACAAAAGAGAACATGGAAAACCTTGCTACAGGAAACAGTAGAACAACCTAGAAGGGAGATGTGATAGGAATCTTTCCCCTTTTAGCACAAGGGGTCAGGCAACTTTGCTAGGAGGAATATAAAGCAATATCTAATAGTCCAGCCATATTACACAACATGAAAATGTATTTATACTGAAGTACATTAAAAGTGCAGAGTGTTATGTTTCTAACCAGCTGGCCAATGCTGAGCTTTTGTAAACTAAATATCTTATAGTTAGTTACCTAGGTCAATACAAAGACAACCTAAAAGAAAATTTGTTTTTTCACTGACATAGCAGTGTCAGAAAAGTTAACTGGCCTAAGTAAATCTACTTCTATGTGTATTAGATTGCCAGAATAAAATGTGCTTTACTAGAATTCATAACGCTTATTTTTTCTAACAAAAGAAATACCTGTAATCCCTTCTTTTATGGGTCAAAAAATGCATGAGTAATATCATCTTCATGACAAAAAGAGCAGGAAGATAAAAGGCAATGAAGAAAAAACAAACCCAAAAAAAGGAAAATTAATTTATTACAAATCTGTGGCTATTCATATTAGTTTCTACGTTTGACTTGCTTAACTCACTTTTGAAATAGCTAATTCAGTATAGTTTATACAAGAAATAAATTATGAAATACATGAAATAAAACATCCTTCACTTATCTAAAACAGATAGAAATAATATTAACAGCTTTTTAACCAGCAAAGAAGTAGAATTTTACACAGCAATACCTAGCTTAAAATCCTGAATAATCTCTTCACTTGTCACTGTTAGTATTCTACTTGGAAATGTCCCATTGGACATAAGGTGATAAGTAGAAGAGCTATTTTTCAATTATTTTTCTGTAGGATTTATAGTATTTTCAATGAAAAGACTGGAATCTGTATTTTAGCTAGGACAGCCTATTTCCAAGGGTTGTATATTCAAGATATTTTGAAAAATTAAACAATATTGAAAGACCACAGTTTTACATTGCTGTAATTTTCTGGGGAAAATTGCATGCCTCTACTCAGTTGTTCTTGTAGTTATGTACGTACACAGCAGTTATTTCCCAACCATTTCAGGCAGGTCCAAGCTCATGTAGATTAACTTGGGTCCATTTTACCAGTGAACCAAAGCCAATTTGCATTAGTTGAAGTGCCCTTCACTGAAGGGAGAAAAAAATATAGTATTACTCAATTGTGGCAATACAAATAGAAAGATTAAATAAAGAAGCATAGTTTCAAAATGGAAATCACAAGAAAGATAAAGTGGTGTTAGTAAAGATTTCAGCTGAAATTAGAAGATGTAAGAAAGAAATTCAGAATGTTAAGAGTAGTGCAAGATCAAAATATCAACACTTATGAAAATAAAATCTCTAGATAAATTCAAGTTACAGAAAAATGCAAGAGATTTTTGTCTCAAACAAATATTTTTTTTAAAAAAACAGTATCTTTTACCATTCTCAAACTTAAAGTCACAATTTCAATTAGCTGACCCAAAAATAATTTTTACCTGCCAGTGAAAAAAACATTCAGTGTCTTCAGAGCTTTATTTTAGCCTTGAAAACCCCCCAATAGAAGTATTCCTCCAGAAAGGAATCCTAAGGAGTTTGGGCTGCAATTCCCTAGTTGCTTATCTTCTATGAAATTGAACAGAGAGCTAATTTTTCAGGAAAATACTTTTATTCAGGAGCTGTGAAATATTTTGTATCTGACAAAAAATGCAAAATAAATTTAGGTGCATAATAATGATGAGCATAAGAGCTCCATATGGTTTTCCAAAGAAAAAGTCACTGAATCCACCTACTATGGATACTCATAAATTTTTTGGAAAATTTGGTTCATAATCAGAAAACATTTTGCCAAAAGACTACAATATTATACATATAAATACATGTATTTGTGTGTTTATATTATGTATAGATATATATATAGATATACACACTGATATAAATTAAAAATCTAGAGCTATTTAAATGGAGGGCTTGCAAGCAGAGTTGTCAGTGAAGGTTGATTTGAATTTTTACCTGTACTAAAAAAGTATTTTTCTCCTCCAGTCTCCTGCTCCATTGTGTCAGGTCTAGGAAGCTTGTGGCTACATGGCAGATTTATAAATTTCCTGATCAGACCAAGAACTAATTATTTACTCTTCATAATTCTCAATAGGATCAATGGCACAATGTTCTTCAGGCACAATTGCTAGAACTGACTCAAGTGAGTTACTAAGAGGGCGGCCAAGGATGGGGTGGGACCACTCGCCTTGAAAGCAGCACAAGTTCTAATGGGCATAAGCCAATGGTGAAATTGCACCTCAGAAACAGAAGATCCAATCAAAAGCTCTGCAATTTATCTTGTATTAAAACAATTAAAAGGAGTCTTATTCTAATTTAAGATTCCTACTCTAACTCAGACAGTGACTCATTTGAGATAACCCAGTCAAAATAAAACCATTGCAAAACCGACGATTTGAAATAGCTCTGCATCCTTAATGTAGTGGTTCCTTCTCTGCACATTGGAGTTTTTCTCCTACTACTTCTTGTGTTTTAGTATAAAAGATCCCTTTCCTTATGTCTAACAAAATTGCTATTAAGGGAGCATTAGTTTCTAGGGAGCAATGGCAGTTATAAAGCAAATTACAAGATATATACTTTTGTAATTGAAATGAAAAGTATAAGTCTGCTTTCAAATAAAAGCAAGTTTGAATTTAGACATTTGAGAAAAAAAAAGAAATTTAAAATTTAAAAATGAAATTTCATGTGATAAATATGATCAAAGTCCTTCTGTGAACCTTCAAAAATCAACATTTGCCCTTAAAATGATAAGCCACAAGTCTTAGAATAGGTGTTGTCCTTCAGCTATAACAATTCTAATAAAGTTAGTTAATTGAAAGTCACTACTGTGGTTGTTTTGGTTCAAATGCAGCAAACAGTTTTCTTAGTGTATAGTGGCATAAATTCTGTAGTTCTGTAGCTTCTTGTTACATATTGCTGACCGTCACCATAAAAGTGCCATCCACATTAAATCAACTGCTTTCCACAAGCTATTTCAGGACACTGAGACCATGTGTAAACTATTTCCTCAGGGAGATGTTTTGAAAAATATCTCCTGGAAAAAAGGTTGCTTAGTACAATTCTTGGAGCAGCTCATGGAGTTTACATACTTGTCAAAAATCATTGCAACCTCAGAGATGTCTGCACCAAGTTCTGAACTGACATCTCATAGATAGTCTGACAGCTATGTGCATGAAATTGGATGTCAGGAACAACTTAGGAGGAACACGAAAAACAAAACATATTGGTGTCTTATGTCCTCTGAGTCATATTCAGGACTTCTCTTTTGTTATACCAAACTGTTAACTTCCAAAACCTGATTTTTGAGGTCTTCAATTCACTTGATGTAGTTCAGCTGTTGCCTTGAATTGACATTCCCAAGTAAACAAAAAAAAGGTGCTTTGTTTTTTTTAAAGTTAATAGCATAAGTAAAACAATAGCATCACACCTCTATTTTGTATTTTCAGTGGACATTTTTTCATCAGTAACATTTCACCACCAATGATTAAATGAGTAAAGGAGGAGTCTTCTCAACTTCTTGCATAAGGCAGAAATAATGGCAACTGGAACCAGACTGGAATGTCATAATTTCTCACATCTGATTCTTCTCTTGTCCTGAAAACTCTGTGCATAAGAAGTCCAATGGATATGATAAAGCTGTTCTTTCTGTGTACCTCTGTTTAACAACCCCGAAGCTTTCATCGAGGCATGATGATATGTATAAGATAAGAAGAAAAGCAGTGGTTTTTACAGGCATATTACATCAAATTTCAATAGGGGCATCTAAGTCACAGCTCTCTTGCAGTACAGTGGCTTCCAGCTCCTCCTCTGTTGATGATGCTTTGTGCATTGGTGTAGGGGCACCTCAGCTGCACTGACAGATGTGTCATCTTCTCAGGGGGACACAATTCCTTTGTGGTATTTCTGTGGCATTTATGTGGTTTCACTGGTTGCCTTCTGTTACCTCAGGAGACCCTAGCTCATCTCTGTAAGGCTTCTCATGTGCTGCAGTGCAACAGGCTGAGTGCCCTTGCTAGCACAGGCAAGCCTGGTATTCTGCTCGGCTCCTTTCAGGTCAGTTTAAAACTCTGTCAATGAGCCCTGGTAGCTCGTGAGCAAAGACCCTCTTTCCCTTTCAGGAAGGTGAATCCTATCCAATGCCAGCAGGCTTGGTACTGCGTAGACCACCCCCTAACTGAAAAATATAAAATTGTGGTGATGACATTAGCCACAGAATCATGTGTTAATAGACTGAGTCCATCTGTTTTTTCCAATGTTGCTGCCCACAACTGGAAGGATAGAGGAAGAAGACATACAGTCACTATAGTGACTGTAAGATCAGAGGTTGTTCTGCTATTGTTCCACAGCATAAGGGAAAGACTCCTTCACTCTCATAGCACATGAAGAATTAATCAGACAAATTTATCTGCACAAAATAGGGAGCAGACCCACCTTCTTCCAGTTTTATATTTCTATCTTAAAATTGATGAGTGATAACAGACTACAGATATTTACATATTGGGATCAAATCCAAAATTTAGTCATTCAAGGGACTCATTGGAGACCTTCTAGAAATAACCTTGTGATTATCAAAACTGTTGTAGTTGAAATATCTATAAACTCTCAATGCATATAATTCTAAAACTGATTTTTTAAGAAAAATATTTAGAAGATATTTTAAAAGAACTATAAAAATTTAAGACTCCAGCAAGCTCTTCTGCTTTGTGTTAATAAATTAATTTATTGTGGCTATTAATAAAAATGTTTTGGATGATTTTATTCCATTGTTCTTCTCAGGTCATATTAAATTAAACCTACATAATACACAATTGCATGAATGCATTGCAGTTTTACACCAGTTTCATTTACAATTCAATCCATGTGAGCCACACCAGAGGCTGTGCTAAGCAGAGACTTTCTGGGTTCATTAGAGCGGCTGTTCATTCAACAGTAAGGCTTTGCTTGCCAGTACTCAGCCTCTCCAAATCCTTGGAAGTCTACTGAGGACACAGCTCTGCTAATAAGCTGCAATGGGGCCTTGTGCTTACAACTATTCCTTTTATTGTGCATTTTGTTCATCAAACATTGCCAAGCTATGTAGTTTTCAAGTGAAAAGCTGAGTAAATGAGATATTTTATATACTGAGCATATCAGTATCCCAGATGGGAAAACTGAGTGTCATGCATATCTCAGGAAAAGAAAATAACAAGATTGTCTATATAGCTGCTTGCCAACCCTTCATCTACATGTTGATTTTTTCTGTTTCTTAGTGTAAAAGAAGATCTACCTCTTATCTGGAGCTTAACATAATCTTACCAGTTATGTTTGTGATTCTTTCAAGGCCTTTGCTATATGCAGCTATTCCAAATAAATTAATTACGGAGTTATCCCTGAATTAAACATCACACTGAAAGTATAACTGAAAAAGATATCGACTGACAAAAAGGCAACCTCCATCCTTTCTCACTATTCCTGTATCAGAGAGATGAAAACCGAGTCCCACTGCTCTCTAAGACTTACAGAGATGATGATAACATCTTCTCCATATTGACATCTAACTGGAAGGCAAATTCAGATGTTCAGTTCAAAGCTTGCCTGAAGAAGCAAAAGCTCAAGAAACTACTTCCCCAACTGTACCCATAAAACTCACTACTTTTGATCCTCTAAATACTGAATGATTGGCTTTGCCCCTTGGAAAACAGACGCTATTTCCTGAATAACAAATTTGATAGAATAATCAGTGATTGTACTTGCATTAAAACTGAATAATCCCAAGATCATACACCAACCTCATTTTTGAGGTAGATCTGCATTTTTAAAAAGGAAAATCTCACCTCTAATGGACAAAACAGAACAGATTAACACAAGCATTCTTTCTTTTACCACTTTAACACTAATGTGGGCCTTTTCCTTGTCTGTCTTAGTATAGTGCCAGTTAACCTCTTCTTCAACAGCAGGAAACTCTTCACAATCCCATCTAAGAAATGTCATTTTCTAAGCTGTGAATCCTGCCTTCTCACTTCTCTTTGAGGATTTTCAGGCTTTCTGGATTGCAGGCACCCATGTTTACCACATCAGTCCTTTTCTTGCCCAACTGGCATGCTCACTTGCCATCAGAGGAAAGTTTCTCTTCTTTCTTCAAAGACTTCCACTCAACCCACGTTTCAAGAGGAGCAAAGAACCCAAACTCCTTCCTGCTGCCAAGTCAAAATTTTTTAACGGAACACAATGTGCTGAGGGAAGTAAAACAGCCACAATGTGTTACAGAGAGGGCACAGGGAGGAGTGGCCATTTAGACCTTTTAGATGAACTCCCGCAAATCTGTTTGTGCACTTTTGGGCCTCATACTGTATCAGCCTAACTGAACTTACAGCTAGTTTTGCAGAGCCCTGCTTAATGGAAATAAAAGCCACACAATCAAGGAAACCTCACCGAGAAAACCAAGGGAATGTTAAGACTATAAACTAAAACCCTGTGGACTTGAAAACCTAGCTACTTAAAGATATATGCAGTAGTCAAATTAAAGCTATTTATTTAGATGACAGACACAGGAGGCTTGCAAGACTGAGTTCTTTCTTACATAGGATATAGAATTTCTCCATGAGGACCCAGAATACTTTGGTTGTGATGAAATATCCGCTTCAAAAAAAGACCCACTGCTGGTCAAAAAATGTCCACATTGACAGACTTTTTTTTCTGATAAATAACTTCAAAGTTTAATTGCCTCTGCAGTTAAACATATGCTCTCAGTGCATAAACAGCTTCATCCTTAAATTGCACTCATGTGATGGATTAATCAGCTCCTTATCAGAAATAACCTTCTTATTTATATGCCTGTAAACAATGTTGAAGCCTACTAAAATTTCTATTTAATAAGATTGAGATGGTTCTCTTTTTTTGAGTATGGTTTTAATTTCATATTTTTTTTTAGCTTTGATATTTTCAGCTTGCAAAGTTTAAAATACAGCTTTTTTAACTTAATATGGTGCTTGGGGGAGAAACCAACCTGCCTTACCAGTATGCACAGGAACTGCTGTTTCTCTGCTTGGATAGCTAAGAGAGTTTAATCTTAAACAACATCATTGGAAGGTTAAAGTGGTTATTCATAATTATTAATTTCAGCCTCATTACTTCCAACTATACAGCTTCTCACAGTGTAATTATCACAAGTGCTACTCTTTACTTATAGCAAGCTTTTGAATTTTTGCTGAATTTATGTTCCTTTTTGCCGCTGGAACAGTACGTCATATGAAAACTTTATTAACAATTTTCCCTCCCCCACACACCAGGATACTAACAAAGGTATTAAACCATACTGACCTAAGAACAAATCATCTCTGACTGACTCTTCCCAATTTAACTTGTCTTTTGATAACTAAGAGCTAGAATGGTTTTAAATTTCTATATATGTAATATAGAGATTTTACCTAACGTTTGAGATAGAGGAAAGGAGAGAGGGAAAGAGTAATGAAAAAGTTGAAGGATATAGGTTCAGATACCAGTAGAGTATTTTTTGTGCTCTTGAAACAGATGGACTTACTCCTAAGCAACTACCTTAGTTGATGTTAGTAGTTTCTTTATTTCCTTGTTATTAGTCTTTCCATGCATTCTCAAATGAATTTAAGCTGTTTATTTTATGAACCCTTTAACCTGATTAAAATATTAACACTTTTTATTAAGTCAACCCAAATGTCTATATTATTCCAAAATATCTATGCTAAGAAAAACTTATCAAATTATTTATAGTAGGAAAAGCTTATCAAAATTCTTTTTAAGAACTCAAAAAAAAAAAAAAAAAAAAAAAAAAAGCTTTACAGCCTAGAGAACAAGATGATTTCTCCCTCTTTCTCTCTACATATATATTTACAATTTTCTATCTGAATTCTTCCCGTAACGCTAAGGTTACATAAACATCTACTCTTGTTTTTTAGAATCTTACTCTTGTTTTATTAGTATTATCTATTTTCTTTTTTTCCTGCACATACATATAAAACACAAAAGCTGTGAATTGTAAACGAATTTCAGTTATTGTGGCTTCATATCTTTCGTAGCAATTTTCTGTTAAAATACAAATTCAAGGAACTTATTATTACCTCGCACTTATATTTTGCACTTTTTTGCATAAGTAGAAAGAGTCTTCAGATGTTCCCACTTCCAGACATACTTTCACTTTCTACAGTTCAGGGAAGACTTCTTAGTGTTTTCTCCACTGGGTTTGTTTTTTAGCCTCAATGCAACACCTTTACAATTTTCCCCTGAACTTGTCTCCTGTGTCAGTAAGGAAGTTGAGCTTGGGGGGAGCTAAATAAAGATAACATCCACTACTGCCACTGTACTTATTGTGTATGCTCCACTAGATCACATCTCAAGTTACAAGGATAATCTATATTCCTTTATTGTTAGATTTGTCGTCACTTGGTTTATACTCATTGTTCACATCAATGAGTGTTTCTGTATCATTATAAACTTGAAAAGATTCTTGACTGGATATGAGTTTAGAAGTCTATCATAATTTTCTCCAGTGGAAAGCAGCAAACAATCATAACACAAAGGTATAGAAGGGCCAGTAATAAACTTTTCTGCAGTTGACATGCAATATGCTTCCATGATCCAATTAATTCTACACGACTTTTCTCAAAATAGAAAATTATACTTGGTGTTAGTTTCCAGGATATATAGAAGATAAGAAAGCATACCTCTTCTTCTCACCCTAGAAACATAAAACAGTGGGTAAATCTGAATATCCTATATATACACAGTTACAGGGACATATTTTAGGGAGACAAGTAATGATAAAGAGTTGCATGAATTTCGATGGTATACACAGATAAAATGAAAAATCTGAGAGTTGTTTCTGTCATATTTCTAATAAAGTAATTTATATTCTCTGATATTAAGCTAAGAAATCCTTGCTTCATTTTTTTTTCAATGCCATATCAGCAGAAATAATTTATATATTTCAACTCCAAGTGTCAGAACGGACTTCGTCTTCTACATGTTAACTCTCTGTAGGAATGCTATGTATTTTCTATTAACTGCTGTTTTTTATTATCATATAAAGTTCACAGAAAACAACTTGCTGAACTGAGTTCTCTTACTTGGTATTTCTTTCAGAAAATGCAATAATATAGCATTGCAATGCTGCAGACATTGTGATTTAATCTTTATATCACGGAGTTTATGTCACACAATTTTTGAGTACTATTTGAGTAAGCAAATTTTTGTAATTATACTTTCCTGCTTCGTTGAATTGCTGTTATATACCTTCCAGTTTCTCTCGTGAAGAGGAAGCAGATTTTCTCCTTACCTCCCAAGTACAGTCATAACACAGCAAAGTGAAAAAATGATATAAGATCAAATCCTGATTATAATGCCTTAAACTGTTGAAATTTAAAAATACTTCACATTCTTAATCAGTTCTTGATCACAAGAATGACTATTTATTTGATTATAACAGCTAAAATATGTAGGCACTTGAAACTACAAAAAACTTTGAGATTTAGAGGAAAATAGAAATTGACTCAAATGACACCACACAAGATGTCTGAAAAGAGGTCAGTATAGCAGGGAGGGGTACAGTATAGAATCATTCAAGATTATGAGTATGGACAAAGTCTTACACATTTTAGTTTGTTTCTGTTTATTTACTTGAGTGATTTTAGGTGCGTTTTTCTTGAAATTAGGTTTCATTTGACAGTTTTCTATTAAGTGAGGAACTAAACAGTGATTCTGACAGAAACAACCATCAAAATTTATTTTTTAGTAAATGTATCAACTGACAGTGTATTTAGAAAAACCAGATGTGTACAGCATTTACCAAATCCTGCATAGTTGACAATGACTAAATTATTGAAGTGTTTCATTAGAATAGCTAAGGTTAAGAATCTAAAAGATACAGTGTTTAAAAAATCCTTTTTGGTTTACTTCTTGTCTTTCAGTAGAAGACAAACTCCATTTTTCTGCTTATTAAATTATGCATATATATATCTATATCTACATATACATATATGCACATGCATGCACATGTAGATATAATTATACAGACAGAATAAATACAATCCACAGTTCCTGTCCTAGATAATTCTATGTTCCTGACTGAAGAAATGGGATGTTTTAAATGTTAAATTAACACAATTACTTAGTGATAGTTTACACAATAAACAACCTCCTACACTCACTCATTTTTACTTATACATCAGAATTATTTTTAGAAATTATTTGGGTTTGCACAGCCAGATTTTTGTAGTTGGGGAGGTAGAGAGGCTATAGAGTGGCTGCTGTAAAAATTTACTAGAAGCTTCATTTATTTCTGATGGAGCCAGTGCCAGCTGTCTCCAAAATGAACCTTCCACCTGCCGAGGCTAAGCCCATCAGCAACTGTGGTAGTTGGGGATAACATATTAAGAAGAGGGAAAAAACCTTGCAACTTATGCTGGAGAAAGGAGTGAGAGCACATTAGAGAAAGGAGTGAGAGCACATTAGAGAAAGAGCCACATCACAGCAGATGGACGCCCAAAGGAGGCTGTAAACCCATGCTGAATTGGGCTTCTGGCAGTATTTGTGGGCTTATGGAGAGAGGAGCCCATGCTGGAGCAGGTTTGCTGGCAGGTCTTGTTACCCTATAGGGAACCCACTGTGGAGCAGGCTGTTCCTAAAGGACTGCACCCCATGGAAGGGACCCATGCTTGGGCAGTTAATGAAGAACTGCATCCTGTAGGAGAACTCCTGTAGGAGGGAGTCTACAATGCAACAGGGAAAGAGTGTGTGGAGTCCTTCACATGAAGATGAAGCAGCAGCAGAGACAACATGTGATGATCTGACCACAATCCTCATTCCCTTGCACTGCTGCAAGGAGGGAAGTAGAATTCAAAAGAGCAAAGTTAAATGCAGGAAGAAGAGAGAGATGAAGGGAAAGTATTTTAAAGATTTTATTTTATTTCTCATTTTCCTGCTCAGATCTGATTGGCAATAAATTAAGTAATTTCTCCAAATGAGTCTGTTTTTAGGGTGAGGGTGATTGGTGACTGATCTCTCCCCATCCTTATCTTGACCCATGAGTCTTCTGTGTTATTTTCTCTCTATGGTCTGGATGAGGAAAGGGAATGATATAGAGGCTTCAGTGAGCACCTGGCACACAGCCAGGGTTAACCCACCACAAAGCATGTTAAAGCTTTTATTGTTGTTTTATAAAAAAAAAAACAACAGAGAACCAGATCTATATGTAGCCTTCCCTTTGTACTGTCTGATCTCTCAAGCAGTGTTAGAATATTCTTTGAAACACCTCCAGCGTGCCTCAAATCTGAAAAGTCATTAGCAGATGCTTAGTACCTATTTAGTTCTAAATTATATGTTCACAAAATATCTCCCATAACATTTGACAAATCCATTAATTCCTACTCCCTTGATTTTATCCTCACAGTAGGTAATGCTTTTTCTTCTTCCTGGTTTAGCAGAGCCATAACTTCTGGAGTCAAATTCTTACGTGAAAATTCTCCTTATTTATCAGCAATGGAGTAGAAAAAAGTATTTTCACTTGCTTTGATATTGAGAAGAAACTTGAAATTTGAGAAGCAAATACTGAAAAATCTCTCTTTATGTTTGAAAGCTTGAGATAAATAGTGCAGACTTTTCAAGCTTGAGTTATGATTTTAGCTTTTATCTGTAAAATGCCACAACTCGCTAAAAATATCAAAAGATGAAATTGGCCAGTTTATAAACAATTGGTAGCTGTTTAAGAAGTTGTAAGGTGGTATTTTGTTCTGTTTAGGTCAGGGAAATACACCCAAATAAGTATTACATTTCAGACCTGTCACTCTGCTAGAACCTTCATTCTTGTGCTGTTAACAAGAGGAAATCATCTTGCATTAATAAAGGGAAAAGGGGAAGCTTACTGACTTGTCTAGATATTTAAGACCACTATATAGTCCGTGTGTGTTAGACTAACTCCAGTGCACCAAACAAAACTTTTAGCTAAGAGCTGGAATTGATAAATAACATAGCTTAGTGAGGGCACACTAGGGAGAGTTTATGCAGAGATATAATGGGGCATGCTTACAAAAGACATTGTAGAGATGATTTTTAAGGATATAGTTTTTGAAGACATGATGTTTGTGCAATATTAGAGTATGGGAAAAAGTGGTTTTAAGGATAATCACAAGTCACATGTGCTGGTGCTTGGAACAGCGAGGTTGCATACAAGCTTTCTTCTGGATTTTGCCAGTAAAGGTAGTATTATGATGTGCAGAACTAAAAACTTGAGCCTGAAGCCCAAAAGACCATTAGAGTACTTTATCTGTACCTGTCACTCAAGAGCTGAATATTACCATTTGAGTCCACTATTAAAGTGGAAAATGAGAAATAAGACTGTTCTTAAATTCTGCATTTCTGAAGAGTCTTAGGTGCTCCACTCCTAAAATAAAATTATAGTAATAACACCTCCAATATACTTCCCCCCCCCACAAAACCAACCAACCAAAAAGTCTTCCCAAACTGACCAAAAAACCCCTTATATTTCATTACAGAAGTATCTTGGAAAGTCTTCAAAGAAAACCAAACTTCTCTAATTGGAAATGTTCTCCTTTACGTTGAAATGTTTTATGCCAATGATCACTTGTGTGGATTTTAAGGAGAAATTTCCATATTGGAACAACTAATATGTCCAAGATTGATTCTAATTTTATTTCTTTCAACCAGAAGGTTCTAAGCAGTAGAATTAATTCTCAGGTTGGAGACAGTAGTAAAAAGTGAGGTTGCAGAGCTTAAAGTAGAGAGTGAGGAAAATAAAGAGGGGGGAAAAAAGAAGACAGAGAAGAAACAACACCAATTAAGTAAATAGTCAGCTATGGTTCTTATTTAAACTGAATTGATTCGTCAGCAAAGATAACAAAAAAGGCAAAAAGACAATCAAAACTATAATGTCATAAGTTGAATGCATATTGTTTATCAGTGAGCTTTCACTAAAGAAAGGAGAAATGTCGAACTACAAAAAACAAGATATGTCTTATAGAGCATGAGTCCACAGAAAATTTGAAGATTATCATCTGTCTATGCAGCCACAAATATCCTAATCATGGATGCTATGGGGAATGTTACACGGGCCAGGAATATAGGAGCAAGGTCTAGAAGCCGTGGTCTGTACATCCTGTACTTTACTAGGTATTTCCATACAGTGACTCTTATAGATCAAAGGGTCAAGTTTGTTTATAATGAAAATCGGTGCCCAAATGTTTATGTGCTTGGAGTATATCAGGATCAAATCTTGAGCAATGAAGTTCTTATTTTGAGACACACATTTGTACAAAAACTCTGTTAGCAATAAGGAGCCAGAAAGGTCGATTTTATGGCTCAGATTAAGTGACTGTTCATACCTTTGTTTAAAGACAATAATTTCCTTTGGTAATTGCGTTCAAGAATGTTTTACATTCAGAATGTTTTAATTGTCTTTCGTATGTTTTACTTTAAGACTGGAAAGCAAGTGGGCTGAAATGTGAGATTGTTTTATGCACTGAAATTTGATAGTAGCTTATTCTCTCATTCTTTGCCTCAAATGCCATACTCTCAATTGGTTCCTAATCACTGAATTGCAATCATGATTTATGGCTTAGCTAGCAGTATTTAAAAGTTCGGTGGAGCTTCATTTGCAACTTCCAGAATACAACACAACTTCAGTGAATACCATGAGCAGACAAGGAATGTGTCCTTTCACTTTTACCATTTGTTAGTGCTACAGTGAAACACAATAATCTCTTTTCACCTTAGGATTCACTCAGTCACTGCTGATGGTTGATTTGCCATAAGAATGCTGTGCTGTCTTGTTTTTTGAAGTCCAAAAATTTTTAAAGCTTGATGCAGGGAAAAATTGAGGAGAGCTTTGATGTCATAGCATTCCAGAGTGGAACAATGAATCATCATTTTTATGTCTTTTATTTCCCAGAGCTTTTGTTTAATAATCTTCATATTATTTCCTCATTTTGTTTTATATGGTAATAAAAGAAAAATTTTTCTCTGGCATGAATTTTCCATACATAAAATAGAAAACAATGGACAGGAACAGATAAATCCATAAACAAACTGAATATATTTATCATTTAGTAAGTACTGCAAATTACACAGCCATTTAATTTTCATTACTGAGATTCATATGCTTCCTTATCTTTGATATACTGATTTATTCTATTCTATGGCCCACTAAAACAAATATTTTGACTTTTAAAATAGCAGCAGGACTACAGCAGATCATTAATATATCTTAGCAAGCAGTATTTTGCTGGTTGAAAATTTTACCTCTATTTAGAAAAGCATTCAAGAGCATGTTAAGTCTCATCAGAATCTATACTTGGTTCTGTCAGATACAGAACCCATTACAGTCAACCAGATTTCAGCTTGTGTTATTTTCCCAAATCAGAGCCTTATCAGGTCAATTTTTGACACATACACTAAAGAACAGGAGATGAAAAGAAACAATCCACTTTAAACTTTTTCTGAAGGAACTTCAGCTAAGAGTTTGAAGACTAACCTTGTAATACTTATATTTAATTGTATTTAAGTGCATCCAATTTTTTCTGCTCAAGTGCAAATAAATTCCTCCATTACATCCAAAGAATTACTATTTTAGTAAGTTCCATAATTTCTTCTAGAAGACTATATTTCTTTTGAAGGTATCATTACTTGGAATGGATAGATCTTCCAGCTAACTAGCAAGACAGTGTCAAGTTCCATCCCGGAAGGCAAGAGCTAAGCCCCAGCGTTGCCCAAGCAAACTTCACAGAGAGATTAAAGATGGCTCACTCTGACCATAGCAGCTTTGTGCTCCGCAAATGAAGCTTTCCTTTCCTTCTAGACAGCTGCTTTAGTTATCTTTATCCCCTCCCCTCAGAAACTTTTTTCTTGGTATGTGAAGAATAATAATATTTCATTTGCAATAATACAAGGGAACATGGTGGGGATGAGGTGAGGTGAGGGGTCTTCTCAATAAAGCTCTCATATAAAATTATGTATCTTTAATTAAATTTAAAAAGAAGGGAAATCACTACAGATGAGCAGTCAGTGCTCTACAAAATTTTGGAAAGCAACTTTTAGAAACTAGGAAACACTTTTATCTTTTCCCTTCATAAACTACAGTTATTCAACATTTCCTTTGGTTGAATAGTAAGGTAAGAGCTTTCATAGTGTGCGCAATGGCAGTACCAGTGACTTGATCATTGTATACAAATGTTTAGATAGAAGCATACCAACCTCCTTACTTAATCTTATCAATCCTATTTTTCCCTTTTTACAGCTAATAATCTTTGTGCCAAAAGAGTGTGTTCAGGGAATTAGCTGACAGCAGAAATTATTTGAAAAGTGTTTTTAAAACCATCTATGATAATTTTAAGTCTAAGAGAGTAGTTGCAATATTTATACTGATCCAGTAGCCATGTACTCTATACTACGGAAATCATTCCTGTTACTTAGCATAGTCATAATCAATCAGATTGTTTTTCAAAGGGACTGAATTTTCCATCTGACGTTTTTTATTATAACACTAAGCTGTTCATCCCAGTAACTGCCATCAGTATCTATTTTTTAGGGAAAATTCATTAAAAAAAGGCTTCTTGGACTACTCTAACTTAACCAATCAGAGCCTTCTTCTTAACCTCAGAGGCTTGTTTTTAACCTCAACAGATTTATCTTTCAAAGATGGGAATTACCCCCTTAGTGATTCCCTTTCTTGTTCATGAACTGACATGTACAGATTCCAGCATCTGTCAATGGGCTGATCTGGAGATACAAAGTAAACAGATGAACTGAAGTGTTAGAATCAATGAACATGATAAGAATTCTGTTCCTGACTTCTATTTCAGAAAATGACAGAAAGCTTCAAAATATGTCATATGCCACAAATTTCTTGGGAAAAAATGACAGTGAAATACATATTACAATTTGCAGTATCTCAGTTTGTTCAGGGTGTACAGCAGTGAATACAGTACATCAAAAATATAATCTGATGTCTAGTTACCTGTTCAGAACAGATTCAGATCCTCTTGAATTTCTTTTGAGGGAATACCATAGCCAACTATCTTTCACCTGATAAAGTCGTTACATCTTAAAAAATCCACCTGATATAGAGAAAAAAATACTGCATTTTCAATAAGCATACAGACTTTTTACTTTTACTGCAAATATTTCAGAGCTTATGAGGTGTGATCAACAAATAGATGGTCATTCATTTCAAAATTAATTGACTATATAAAAGATCATATTATCTAAACTGATTGCAAATACGAAGGTGTCAATTTAACCTGTGGTGGAAAAAACATTATCTTGCCCAGGTGTAAGTTAACATAAGAGACTAGAATCAATTATGAATGTTGACTTAGGAATAAATTGAATGAAATTATTAAAAATTCAGTATTTACTAATATTAGAATATAAGATAACTTAAAAGATGGATATGTAAATTTCTTTGATGATTTTCAGAAGAAAGATAAACAATATATTTTAATCATCATAACTTCTATACCCACTTTCTTCAAAAAGCACAGGTAAAAAAAAAATGTTGCCCTAAAAATTATTGCTGAACTCAAACTATAGCTCACAAATTCTGTAACCCACTTACTGTTTCAGGCACTGCTGAAGTTTTAACATTTTTATTAATCATTGTGCACACAGAAAACTATGAAGAGTGAGCACACAACACATTGCAAGTAGATAAAAAGCTCTGAAAATTAGTTTTCTGGCCATCGGTTCAAATTTTGAGGATACCTAAAATCCAGCCTTTAATGTAAAAATGGATTTGATTGAATTGGAACAAGACCAAACTTCAGAAATATGTAAAAGTGTCAGTGTCGGCAAATATGATAGGGGTAATTATTTGAGCTAATGTTTCTGAAGAAACTGGAACAAAAGTATTGATAAGAATTAGTCCTATAAGTACTTTTTCAGGACATAGAATTTTTGGATGCTGATTGACAAAGCATTTTCCTTTTTATTGCATACCTTGTCTGGAATTCCTACAGTTCTATAGAAAACACTTTATGAAGCATATCCACTTCTCAGCAGAAAATAAAATATGGCAAAATTTTGATATCATCATACATAGTGACTTTTAAGTAAATCCAGGTGAGACAAAGTCTGAGATTAAAAAAGTCAGTTTAGATAAGGTCTCAATGCAAAAGGCCAAAGGCACTCAAACATGAGACAGCAACATTAAATTACTTTCAAATAATTTTCTTAACAGGTTTGGATGCGAACGAAACTTACATACTATTAAAATAAATTATACAATATGATATTGGAAGGAGAGGAATTAAAAAGAGTATTTATAGAACAGTTTGGATTTCTTCAGCAAAAGATTTCACACATGAAGGATAAGTCTGTAGATCATATAGTATCAATATCAATACGTATTTTAAAGACACCTTCAGCTCATTCATTATTTGTTATTTACCACAGCATTGCAAGACTTTAAGCAACTAGAATTTTTAATGCATGTTACGAACACAGAACTGCTGCAGCCTTTAGCTATACATAAACAGAGATCTCTTGCAAAACATTTGTGTTTATATAGCTTTATACACATACACATCACCATTTGAAATGGAAGTACAATATCAAACACACTGGTTCTGCAGGTGTATCCTAAGAACTAGGGTTAGCCTGGTCTTCCAAGTCTTGGTATAGCAGAGTTCTACATGCCAGTCTTTTTTAAACAATATGCTGTGTGCACAGGTGTACTTGCTGTATGCTTTCTTTGGTACGTAAGCACACACAGACTATGCACACATCTAATTACAGTTTCAAAAATTTACATTAAAACGAGGTTATTACTCCAGTTCTCTAACATGCACAAAAGTGAATGTCAAAGCCAGCAATGAATAAATTTTGGTTATGCAACATTTTTCCTTGTTTTATACACCTCACTGAACACAAAGGCTACACTGAACTGAAGGCAATCTCATGAATGCCACTTACAAGTTGGATTTAGCATGTTGCCCTTAATCAGACCAGATTCCCTAAAAAATTTAATGCAGCAATATATGTTTCAAAGCAGTGAATTTCTAATTAAAACAAATATAGCAGCAAAAGATGAAAATGCTACATTATTTGTACATCAAAGACTTTATCGTTGTTGGGAAAGAGACCATAGTTCTTATAAACCTTTTATTTTCCTGCAGGTCTATCTTTCTTATTTTTATTAAATATATACACCTGAATTGGAATCTGTTTTAATACAATTGTGCTTTGCGACAAGTACATTACTCAGTATTTTTCTCAAAATAATAATTTAAATAAATAAATCCTAAAAGAATATAATAAGAGCATATGAAGGGGAATGGCTTCATTGGAATTTCAAATAGGACAGTTTATAGATATATCTTAAATACCTTATGGTGGCGGACAGATACTTTATTCCACTAAAGTTTAAAACAAGCAAAATAATAGGCTTTTTTAAAAATAATTTTCCGTCTCCATACAATAGGCAGCAGATCTGTGGGACCCCTTGTTAAGAGGAAGTGGTGCATGAAAGAAGTTTATATAGGTTCTGGAAGTGATTCACAAATACACAGAATGTAGAATGTATAGCGAGTTCGTGGACACTTTTTCTAAAGTTTGGTGTCGTGCACATCCCCACCAACTATGAAGAACACAAGGACAATAGACCAAGACTAGATATTACTTTAGCTATTCACCTATTTTGTCCTAGAATTCCTAGAAAGTCTGTTGAGTTGTCCAGGTGAATGTTGCATGGTCTTAATGGCAGAGTGTGCTTATCGTAAGTATTTGTAACTTTCTTGAGTCTCTTATTCCAATTTCAGATTTTCCAGTAAGTCTTCATCATGGAAAAGTTCTGGAATGGCAATCTCTCCATCTTCTTCATGGCGAATATTTCTGTAAAGAATTAATCTTTTCTGTGGTGTTATTATATTTTTCAGGAATTCCTTTTATGCTTACTGTCCATAGATCTTACAGGTAATGGGAGGCTTCTTTTCCTTGTGTCTCAGGAAGTTAGTACTAGTTTTGACTCCTTAACATTGCTGTTCATTAAACTATTTTCTGGCCCAACAATGTTTACATTTTTGTCTATCAGATTCTGTAATCCTTTTCTTTGTTCACATGCTTCTTACTTGTTAAGAATACTTATTATACTTATTATTATTATTATACTTACATATTATTAACCTTTCTTTTTGGTGTTTAGCCATGCTGGCCTCCTTTTAGACTTTCTCAAGCATTTCATAAATGGATGTGAACTATCACTGTGCTACCAGTATAGTCTTCAATGCTTTTTTGGACTTCCTGCAAGCATGTAATTCTCTGAAGCAGATGTCACACTTAGCTTGCTTTTAGCAAGGGTTCTCATTTTCACCTGGTTCTTACTAAAATTTAACAGTGAATTCCTTGGCTGTTCATACTTCAGTAGGGATGCTGAATGTGAGTACCTTATAGTATAACTACTGTTAACACCTGTTGTGATTTGGCCTTTTTCCATAGAATAATTGAGGTCATCTATGTATTTCTCTCAGGCTCTCCCTGACCTGTCTCAGGATATACCAGTCCATTTCACCTCTCTAGTTGTTTGGGTTGCAATGTAGACAAACTAAAATACTCTTATAGTTTAGGCCTAAGATTTCAGTTAATGAAGTTTCTGGTACTTGAGAAGGAAAGTTTATTAATTTGGCTTAATTCCAAGAGTTCTTAAATGTATATTCCTAATTCACCACCATATGTTCTATGCTCTAATCTCTATATATTTTGTAGCATAATTTTATATTGTAATGTTATTATAATTTTTCTCTCATCAAGTTTCTGATTTCAGCATTGCCTTTATTTAAGGCACAACATACCAGGTTTCTTGTCTTAGTTTTTAATCTTCCAATATTTGTATAAAAGTGAGTGTACCACACTTCCTGTCAAAGAAAAAAAGTCCTTAAATGGTACTTATTTTCTAATTGTCTACTTGATCATTGTCATACTCTGACATACCCTTCACCTGAAAATACAGAATTATCATGACTTCCCCTTTGGGATATTCTCCTCAGCCATGTGTCATCTGACTGAACAATCCTCTATGTAGAACTTCACTAGCAATGGCTTAACTAGGCTGCTGCTTGGCTGGGAATTCCTTGGGTTCTGATGAAGGTCACATGCTTGCTGTTTATACTATCTTTCTGCCCAGCGTTAAAACCTTCCCTCTTTTCTTGGCTCTGTTTCAAACTGTTTGGAGGCCTGTTTGGATCCTGGAGAGATGTTTTTCACCTGTCAAAAAGGGGGAAAATTATCCTAGACCATGAGTTGGCAGGGCTGATTGAGAGGCCTTTAAACTAGGTCTGAAGGGGGAAGAGGATGAAACCAGACTCTCCAGAGATGAGCCTAAGGGTGATAAACCAGAGTCGGGGTGAAATCAGTCCAACTGAAGTGCATGTACACTAATGTTGCATGGGCAGCAAACAAGAGGAACTGGAAGCCATGGTACAGAAGGAAAGCTATGCCGTAGTCACCATCACAGAAATGTGGTGGGATGACTTGCATAACTGGAGTGCTGCAATGAATGGCCACAAGAAGGGACAGGTGAGGAAGGAGAGGCAGTGTGGTGGCTCTGTACATTGGGGAGTGTCTTGAGGGATCTCAAGGATAGCAAAAATAAGGTTGAGTGTCTGTGGGTAAGAATCAGAGGGAAGGCCATCAAAGCAGCATCCTGGTGGCAGTCTGTTGTAGACCACCTAAGCAGGATGAAGAGAAAGACGAAGTATTTTAGAGGTGCCTGGATGCAATTTCATGATTGCCAGCCCTTGTTCTTGTGGGGGACTTTAACTTCTCGGATGTCTATTGGAAACTCAACACAATGGAGAGGAGGCAGTTCTCGGAGGTTCCTGGAGTGTGTGGAGCTTCCTGACACAGCTGGTAAGTGAGCCTACCAGGCACAGTGCCCTGCTAGACCTGCTGGTTGAAAACAGAGATGGGCTAGGGGGAGATGTGGTAGTGGGAAGGCATAGCAACCACAAAATTATGAGTTTTCAATCCTTGATGAAATAAGGAAGGAGATCAACAAAACCTCTACTTTGGCCTTTTAAGTACACTAGTTCAGAGAGTCTCTTGGGAAACAGTCCTTTCTAAGAAAGGTGTCCAGGAAGACTGGCTGTCCCCGTGTGCTGAAAGATGAGACATCAGGGAAGACCAGCCTGGCTGAATGTGAGGACTTAAAGAATGTAGTTACATGCCTCCAAACTCTGTTGAAGAAGGAAGCTCTCATAAGATAAACCACCACAACAGGAATTTGAGAGGAGCACAGACACCAAAACAGAATGGCATTGATCTCAGGCCTTCTAGATAAAGATTTGTAATTAACACACCGGACAGAATTCCACTGTGCAGGCTGTGGAAATTTAAGATTAGGTTTATACAGACAAAAAATTCACAAGGTGGCAAACTAGGGGAGAGGATACACATGCCAGCCCAAGTTGTGGCAACAGCATCTACACACTGTAGATACCCAGGACTTAGACTGTATAAAAATTTTACCTCCAGAAGAACAGTTCTGGGATCCCTACCACTGAAGAGCAGGATGAAGAAGGACCAGTGGGACACCACTGGAATCCATGTGGTGGTGATATGTTTTGCTTAATATCTCTCTCTCACTCTCTTTCTTCCCTCTCCCCACCACACCACCCCTATTTATTTTTATCTCTCTACCTTGTATTAACTGTTACATAAAATCCATACTATTGACCAACATATGGCTTCATTTGGACTTTAATTCAGGCTGAGGTCTCTATTATAATCAGATAATAACACTGAAGATTTCACTGGAACTCAGGGGAAAAGGGGAATTTGTAACCTCTGGAAGATGGGCCAGGCAACTCAGGAAGAATACAAGGATTCTGTTAAGTCATGTAGAGAGAAAATTAGAAAGGTGAAAGCTCAGCTAGAGCTCACTCTGGCCACACAGTGAAAGATTAATAGAATTTTTTTTATAAATACATTAACAGAAGGAGAGCCAAGGAAAGTCTCCATCCTTTATTGGACATGGCAGGAGCATTGTCACCAAGGATGAGGAGAAGGATCGGTTATTTAATGCCTTCTTTGCCTAAGTCTCTAACAGAAAGACAAGTTAGTCTCAGGGCTACCAGCCCCCTGAAATGGTAGACTGGAGACCCTCTGCAATCCAGGGGAAAGTTGCTAGTGGCTTCCTGTGCCACTCAGACTCTCACAAGTCTATGGGGCCAGCAGGATAGGATTCACGTGAGGGTACTGAGGAAGTTGTCAGAAGACATCACCAAGCCACTCTCCGTCATTTATCATAAGTCCTGGTTAAGCGGGGGGTGTCCCAGATGACTATAGGTTAACTAGTGTGATACTCATCTACAAGAATGATCAGAAGGAACATTCAGGGAATTATAGGCCTGTGGTCTGACCTTGGTCCCAGGGAAGGTTATGGAACAGATTGTAGTGAGTGCAATCATGCAGCATGTACAGGACAAACAGGGGATCACAATGGTCTGGTTTTAGAAAAACCATGGTTTTAGAAAAAACGGGTTCAGCTTGGCCAACCTGATCTCCTTGTATGATCCCAGGGAATGAGGGGAAGATTGAGGATGTAGTCTATCTACCTGGACTTCAGTAAAGTTTTATGGCATTCTCCTGGAGAAGCTTGCAGCCCATGGCTTGGGCAGGTGACTCTTCACTGCATCTGAGACATTGTGTTAGAAGCTGTCTGAATGGCTGGGCCCAAAGAGTGGTAGTGAATGATGGTACATCCATTTGGCAGCTAGTCCCTTGTGGGATTTCCCAGGGCTCAGTGTTGGGAGCAGTCCAGTTAATTATCTTAATCTGTGACCTGGACAAGAGGATCAAATGTACCCTCAGTAAGTTTGCAGAAATGACACTATTGGGTCAAAGTGTTGATCTGATGGAGGGTGGAGGGCAGGACGGCTTTTCAGGGGGATCTGGACCGACCAATGTTTTGACATTCAATAAGAGAAGTGCTGAGTCCCGCACTTAGGTCAAAACAACATCATGCAACACAACAGGTTTAGGGAAATGTGGCTGGAAAGCTGCCCAGCAGAAAAGGACCTGGAGGTACTGGTCAACAGCCAGTCAAACATGAGCCAGAGTATGCCCAGGTGGCCAAGAATGCCATCTTGACTTGCATCAAGAATAGTGGGGCCAGAAAACCAGGGCAGTGATTGTCCCCCTGTACTTGTCACTGGTGAGGCCATACCTTGATTACTGCATCCAGTTCTGGGTCCTTCACTACAAGAAGGACATTAAGGGGCAGGAACCTGTCCAGAGAAAGGCAACAAAGCTGGTGAAGGGTCTGAAGCACAAGTCTTATAAGGAGTGGCTGAGGGAGGTTGAGTTGTTTGTCCTGGACTAGAGGAGTCTCAGGGGAGACCATATCTGTCTGTACAACCACCTGAAAAATGAGTGTAGCAAGATGAGGGTCTTCTCATGGGAAGCTAGCAATAGGATAAGAGGAAATGGCCTTAAGCTGCACCAGGGTAGGTTCCAGTTTAACATCAAGAACTTGGTCTTCGCTGAAAAAAAATGCTGTGGAATGGGTTGCCCAAGGAGGTGGTGGAGCCATCATCCCTGGAAGTGTTCAAGAAACTACTGGATATGGCATATGTCCATAGCTTATGGTTTAGTTGGCATCGAGGTGTTTGGTCAGAAGTTGAACTTGGTGATATCAGAAGTATTTTCCAACCTTAGCAACTATATAAGCATTTTGGAGAACAGTACTTCTGAAGTTTAGGAAACTGAAAGAGTGGTAACACACACCAAAATAGATTCCAGGCCTGAACAACAGGTCTGAGCAGCTGATCAATAAGTTACCTTTATAGATATCTAAGTTCCACTGATTTTATGCATTATCTCTCCATTGACTACAAAGGGAGCTTAGATATATGTTAATATATGGACACCTATATATAGAAACTAAAAATTTAGATGTTTTAATCTTTATATAAATCTAATCTTCAGATTCTCCCAGCTCCAACTTCTTTGAAATATTTTGTCCATGATCAGTAGCTCTCCAAGGAAGGAATAATCTATTTTTTTTCCCCAGCTTTCATGCTATATGACTTCTGAAGGGAATGTAACACAGACTTAGAGCAAGCAAACTAATTGATGCAGTGTACAGTGATTGTAAAATGATGAAGATTCTGGAAAGTTTAGCTTTATAGGAGATGACAAAAAGGGCTTGCAAATACATTTTCATTAGTAAGTATTTTGCAAATTTTAGTTGGGAATTGCACAAGGAAGGACACAGAATATGACACAAATGCAGGACAGGAAGTATACTGCAAATTACTAAGGGACATTACTACTTGATCAAAACGAGGAGCAGGATAAAATCTTCCCAGAAAATTTTAGAGGTAGAAATTGTCCTTAAAGGAACAAATAACAAAAACTTTATCGACATCTAAAATCAACTCCTCGAAATGTCAAGAGCACTGCAGATTCATTTTATGTATAAGACTTAGTCTTTATATCAACGTTATGCTAAATGATTCTGATATTATAATTATAGATTGTTTCCATAGATACGTGAAAAAAGACTGACATATTATGGTAAATATTGAGTTACATTGAGAATGCACTGAAATGTAAATTTTCAGATGAATATATTTATTTTAGAGATTTACAGAAAGGAAAGACAAATAGAAGGTTTTATAAAATAATCACAGAATCACAGAATTACAGAATGAACTAGGTTGGAAAGGAGCTCTAAGATCATCTAGTCCAACCTAAGACCTAACACTTCCTCATCAACTAAACTACGGCACAGAGTGCCACGTCCAGTCTTTTTCTAAACATTACCACAGACGGTGACTCCATCATCTCTCTGGGCAGACGATTCCAGTGTGCAATCACTCTTTCAGTGAAGAATTTCTTTCTGACATCTAACCTAAACTTCCCTTGGTGCAGCTTGACTGTGTCCTCTCATTCTCTCAGTTCTTGCCTGGGAGAAGAGACCGACCCCCACCCGACTACAACCACCCTTCAGGCAGTTGTAGAGATTGATAAGGTCACCCCTGAGTCTCCTTTTTTCCAGGCTAAACAACCCCAGCTGTCTCAATCATTCTTTATAAGGCTTGTGTTCCAAGCCCTTCACCAGCCTTGTTGCCCTCCTCTGGATGCGTTCAAGAATCTCAACATCCTTCCTAAACCGAGGGGCCCAGAACAGGAGAGAGCACTCAAGGTGGGGCCTCACCAGTGCAGAGTACAGGGGAAGAATGACTTCCCTGGTCCTGCCGGCCACACTATTCCTGATACAGGCCAGGATGCCATTGGCCTTTTTGGCCACATGGGCACACTGATGGTTCATGTTCAGTCGACTGTCTGCCAGTACTCCCAGATCCCTTTCTACCTGGGCACTGTCTTTAGTTTATCACAGGGAGACCCACAGTGAAAAACATAACCCAATGGCCAGTATTCTCCTAGACGCTATTTGATTTCCAGCCCAAACTTTATTAAACAGAAGGAAAAAGACCAAATGTATCTTTTCAGTATGCCTTAGCATTTTTGGTTTTCTAACCATTTTATTTCGAATTATAGTTGCAATTATCCATCTTCATTATTGTCCTTATTCCTCAGTTATTCATAAAAGTTTTCCAACATTCTCTTAATTGTTTTTGCAATTGATTCCAAACACATTTCAAATAAATCAGCATTAGAGCTAACATAAACATCAACAGGCTTTGGAGAGGGCCCCTTATACCTAAATTCTCCAAGTGACAAGAACAATTATGGACAAACATTAACATACATGCCTAGCTTAAACTTTTGAACAGATAGCCTAAACTTTTGAACAGATAGAAAAGAATTACATCATACATTTCACTTCAACAAATGATCTTATGTTACCTAACACTGATGGGGTTGGCCCTAGTCCAAAATTCCTACATTCTGTGGAATACAAAAAATCTTTACCCTAACATTGGTTAACAGCCATTACACAAGAATGAATCTCAGTTGTCACACAGTACTCCTTAGAGATCCTTATGAGACAACACCTAAAAAGAATGCTGAAATACTATTGTATCTTGAGTACAGCTTCATCAGGTAGAAACTAGTTTGGAAATAGTGTGCTTTCTTTTAAATTGTTCCATCATATAATGTCATTGGTTCACCTGCAAATTATCAAACTTAGAAGACAATTGAAATGAATTTTTTAGAAACATTATGTGGTATGTAAGCATACATCCATCTTTCTTCAAGCAGATACTGCCATCAAAATATGTATTTGGTATAGAATGCCACATAATAAATATCTATCATAAATATCAATACCTTTTGTCACAATCTGGAAAGCACTGAAGTGTTAAGCATTTGAATTAGTGCAATACTTGTTTCGATAGAGGGTGAAAAGCCTCAAAAAGGCACGAAATAGGACACCACTCATTTATGAAATACTCTTACATGTAATCCAACATAAACCTGAAAAGATAATATATGATGAAACAGTGAGGAAATTCTACAACATCGCCACATGGTAGTACTACTCCATCATACTGAAAGTCATCCGCTGAAAATTCACTACTCCATAAACTGAAAATCATTATGAAGGTTATGGTAAGTAGTACACCATGTTCCTTTGTACAGAATAGAGTCCATTGTTGTTTGTCAAGGGAAATGAAACTTTTCAAAGTCTGTTCTATTTCTGGCTTTTGCTTAAACATTTCTTAATTGCTTATGAAAAAGTTGTATCAAAGAGATGGGTTGCATTTTATGGGTAATCAACAAGAGACAAAATCCATCTTTTATTTCTTTGAATGAAGACCAAAGCTAAGAAAATGTGTAATGTGCACAAGGAGATACAGCAAAATCTAAAATGTCCTGGCTCAGTTACAGAATGTCAGATTGTACAACAGCTGACTTTTGCAGAAATAGAAGTAAAATCTCCGACTTTTCTTTTTCTTAATCTAGCTAATATTGCTAATTTGTCTTCTTTAAAAGAACTACGCCTCAAATAAAACTACAAAACCCCACAAAAACCCAAAAACCCCCAAGAACCCAAACCAAAAAAACCCCACAAACAATGTCATCAAAAAACAAACCCAAAAGAGTAAAAAAAAAACCTACTCAGCATATCGCAATTCTTGTTATTGGTTTGGGGTTTTTTTGATTGGTTGGTTAGTTGGTTGATTGGTTGGTTGGTTGGGGATTTTTGAGCTGCTCAAGTAATCTCACATTTGCAAGTATTTCATGCTTATCTTAAGATTCCAGTTCCCCTTTTCCTATAGGCTTACTCTTTCAAGTGATTCCAATGTACAGAATCACTATGAAGACCAAGTCTGTTGGATCAAAGAAAACTTGGTGAGCTTTAAGCCAAAAGACTTGGTGGTTCTAAACTAGAAAGGAAAGGATTTTTCTCTACATCTGCTATAAAATGCTATGTTATACCTTTTTAAAATAATCAATTTCCTTCTGTATTCATCCAGTTTTATACTCACGCAATTGTTCATGTCCTCTGATGTTATTTTAGGTGACGTGTGTACTTTAAAAGAATACATTTTATTCTAGAAAAGATATTAAATAAAGTAAATAAGTCACTAATTGTCCGTCCACATCAATACAGAAGTAGTTCATGCAACTTAACTATTGGTTTGAATTATTGATTTCTTGCTTAGATTAACCAACTGCTCCATAATCACTTGCAAAACTAATACATTGTAATTAGAGGATGAGATATGTAATGGAGATTGGGCTCATCAAACAATTATGCTTCTCAGTTTGAAAGATATTAAAGTGTTTCCCACCTAATGGGCGAAAAGGGAGATAATTTATAATAATATCTTTCTCATTTTCAGTTGTTTCATTATGTAAAGAAAAATTATTTGCACATTCTCCTATGTGTGTGAAAGGAAGAAATTATCTTCTGTTTGATCAGAGTTTATCCAGATAGTCTGTAACTGCAGCGTTCAATAGGACGCCTCACAGTACGAAGCATCTTATTCCCTAACTCCATTTTCCAGAGGTTTATAGTTTCCTACATTCTGTCTGTGTGGAATACTATACACAGGAAGACTGATTTCTCTTTTCTTCTTGTTGCTTCACTACACAGTGTTGGCTTTTTGATTTACTGTTCCATCCAAGCAAAGTGTCACTACTGGAAAAAAGACCAACTGGGAGGAAATCTTTTAGTATGACTGACACGATGTAGCTACAATGCTCAGAGCTCTTTGGCCCTGTTGGAAGACAAAGGGATCAATCCGTACCCAGTTAATCTAATCTTGGTTTTTTCCTATCAAGAAAATATTAACAGTGTTTCACAATTTTAAGTTAAATTTACACACGTAAAGCATGTATAAGATATAAAATATATAGGAAATAAAATTATGATAGAAGTTCCTATGCCCGTATACAGCATCTTATAGAAATTTCAAATATTTTGTAAAAAAATCAACTATAATAAAAAATCCGGCAGAGTATCCATGAATTTTATTGAAAATATCAAAATTAAATCTACTTTTAAAAAATGTGTAGCTCTTAACAGAGTACAGAATGTAGGACTTTGCATCAGCTTTGAAAAGGAAACTTATATGTCAAAACTAGAGCAATGGAGAAGCCAAAAGTTCCTTGATAAATTAGTTAATGGATGGAAAACATGGATATGTAAGGTGAGTGAAAGAATACTATTATTTAAAAGCCAGTTATTACTTTTCAAGCAGGATTCATTATCATAATCCTCTTATTTTTCAAGGGTTTTCATCATTTGTGTAACATTTACAAATGGAAGGGACTAAACAACAGAAGGTGCAGAATTAAAAGACAAGTAGAAACAAAAGTTGTGTTTAATTTCTAAATGTTTTGGGTTTGTCCTTGTATTTTTTACTATGAAACAAAAAAGAAATTTCCTGAAAAATTTTTGAGAAATTGGAACATCAAGAGTTTTTTCCTACCAGTAATACATTTTTACAATAGTCACTTGTTCTTTTTCTTTTGGGTTTTAAGTATCTCAGAGTTCATTTTCACTCTTTAATGGAAGATACTGGTAATTCAAGTTTAACCTAAATATAAGAATATGAGTTCACTTCTGAGAAGCATGTAAGTTCTTGAGCAGAAAAGGATGTCATAAATTCATGGTACATGGTACAAACATGGATATATTAATAGATATGCAGTTTGATTAGATAGGTTACATAGTAAACCAAATTCTAGTTTTTAAATTTTTACACTTTTATAAGGATACATTACATTTATAATTAAAATTTGAAACTGTTTAATTAGAAATTAAAAAATCAATTATCATCAAAGAATTTACCCTGGGATGATGTGCTATTTCATATTTTGAATAGCATAACTGTTGATAGTCTAGGTTTATTTATTTTGCATGTGAATACAACAGTGCAGAGTGACAGTATAAATCATATCTGTTGTGCTATATTTGAAAAAAACAGAGTTCATTCAGTGTGGGAATGAAATCAGATCTGCTTTTTTACATGAGAGAGAAATGTTGAAAAAATGAAGTCTTCAAGTACTGAACACAAATTTTACAGCTTGCAGTGTCAAACAATAAAAAGAACCCAAGGTACAAATAATAGAAAGAGACATAAAGACTAGCAAATTGATGTTCTATATTAGCAATAGAACAAAAGTTAGTAAAGGTTCTCTAGTTAGTGGACTTTTAAAACTAGCAAAAATTACTCTGAGAAATGCCTAAGTGTTGAATGCTTCTTTGCATGCAAGTCTTTTCCAGTCTTAAATAAAAAGGTCAGTTTAAATCAGACATTTAATGCCATAAAAATCAGAGAAAAAAGGGCACTAACATAATATTAGAGACAAAGGATAAGATCTCAGTTTTGATAGAAAAAGAAAGGTTAGAGATTACTTCTGAATGCCGCCAATTTAGCCAAGTACCCTATAACTTGCTCTTTCATTATTCAAGGGTTATCTTGCTCTATTGTGGTTACATTTTTGTCATTGTCATCTGAATATTTTGTGAAACAAATCAGTATAAAAATGTTAAAGTTGTCTGCTGGACCTGACAAATTTTGTTCTAGACACATGCAAATCTGGCTGTAGCAATCTTAGATTTGCTATAAGTTATCTTTAGTAGTCCATTGTATTGAAAGACATGACAAAGATAACTTTGGGTCTTCAGGGAAGAAAAACGGGAAAGAAATGTAAATCAGCAAAATAATTTTGCCCCTCAGAGAAAAAAGATTTGCAAGTATCTGCAAGAAAACAGCAATGCTATGAAAAGAAGAGAGCAAATAATATTCATTTTTTTCCTTTCTCTCTAATGTGATAACATACATTGCGAATGAAAGGAACAGCTAAGATATTGAGGATACAATAAACATCTTCATTTCTTTGCATTCTATTTTCATCAGCAAATTAAGAAAATAATCTCTAGGTTGATTCACTAAGAACTGGCCACAGAGGTGGATAAAGAGAAATTACCTGTTTTTATGTCCAAAGAAAGAAACAGGCAGAACAGTTTTTCTGTCATTTGGAGCAAATCTATCAGTAACTCAATTGCAATAAACAATATTTATATTTTGGAATTCAATACTGAATTCAGTGATATTCCAAGGCTAGATCTGAATTTGTCAAGTCAGAGGCTGACAATAGACACTCATGCTTTTATAGTGACACAAGTAGTGAGCAGTTGTGCAGAAAAGATCTCTGGTTATAACAGATCAGTAGATGGATATGAGCCAACAATGCCATACTGTAACTAAATATGTGTGTGCATGTGTGTATGTATGTGAATGCATTAGTAGGAAATAAAAAATATAAATAGTCAATAGCTTTGATTGAAAAACTGTCATTTTTGTACACTGCAGCTCAAGAAATTAGCAATCTAGTGAGTGCAGAAGAATAAGATAAGCAGGGATCTAGAAATAACAGTCTACAAGAAAGGACTGGAAAATATTCCAGTGCTTCGTTTAAAAAGGAGACAGGTGTTAAGGATACAATAGCTGTTCTCATATGCATAAAAGGCATCAAAGGGAATAATCTGCAGTGAATGTGGATAAGTAAAATTTTAACAGGTTTGAGCTGCAAGAAGGGAAACAGGTTAGATATTAAAAGAAGCTTTCTAATCATAACAATGGTAAAACATTGGAATAAGCTGGGGAGTCACCATAATTTAAAATCTTGCAAGAATATACATGTTGAAACTATGTGAATATAATGCATCTTTATTTGAGTTATGCAGTATTATACAGATGACTTCTTGAGGTCTCTTAGAGGCTTATTCTAAGATAGTGTCAAACATGAATAGGATTTACAATGAAAATATAAAGAATCATTGAATCAACCTCAGTGCCAGAGTCATTTCTCTCTAATTTCTATCAAAGTTTCTCTCACGGTTTTTTTACCCATTATTTCATATAAAGCCACTAAGGTGAAAAATTCTACGATTTAAAACTAGGTAGCTTGGTAGGCATTTTAAAGAGGAAACAACTGAACTATCAAAAATAAGCAGATAACCAGGCAAGCATCAAGGGCAATAATAGTACTAAATTTTTTATAGCTCTAGTATGAGTTAAAAGCAAATATAAACATAAGGTTAGTGTATTCAGGGCACAAAAGAGATTGGTTTAGCCATGGTACAAGAAAAGAAAAAGATACACCAGCATAATCCCCAAGATCTTCCTCTCAGGGGCCTGTGGCCAGCTGCTGTCAGGTGCCTGTGGATTACATCACTGTCCATTGAACCTTTAAGCTGAAGGCATTACTTCAATACTATCACATTTAGGAAAGATGGTTAATGAAACAGAGCTCTGAGAGTGTGGCAGTACCTCTTTTGAATGGGAAAAACCTTCACTGGAGAGACTCAGCCTACAAGCAATATGGAACATCTCACTGCATTTCTTGGCATACAGTTAGCAGAGAAACAGGGAGATTGGAAAAAAGTCACCTTCATACAGAGAATGATTTCTCAGGCCTGTTTTAGTAATTTGAGAGAAGATACACCTAAAGCCACCAGAGTGACACATATTTCCCTTTCCTTTTGTGACCACTACAGTGCTGCAACTGCCACCTTCAGAAAGGAGTAGTAATTTCTCTCAGTGAAAGAAAGAATGCTTTTGTCAAATACATACCTGTGATCTATTTACACGATTTCTAAGAAACAATGCATGAGTGTAAGTGAATCCCTGAAAAAGCACATTCCTATCTACCAAGAGAGTGATACCTCTTACTTGAAATGAGTTTCCAGCAACAGGATGCACAGGTTTGGTCACTCAATATTCAAAGCAGGACTCCTAGCAAGAGTGGTCTACCTGATTTCGAATGCCAGATGTTAAACCAGAAACATACCTGCTGACTGGACAGATACAGGTGAAGCCATTTCAAACTTTTAAGCTGTTAATCAAAGCCACTCAGCGCTTTGTACAGATTTTGGAGACAGACTTACTGCACTTGCTCAGCTAACTTGTCTGGACTAGTTTGTCACTTGACTCTGTGTCAGCTCAATCTGGAGGAAAAGGGTACTTCCAGTAATGGTGTACAGCAGGCTGGAGGTCTGCCATTAAGATCTGTGTCAGGAAAATCTCTTCATGCATACCTAAGTTAGATGGTTCTTTTAAACTGAATTTTCAGCACAACGGCTTTAGAAGAAAAGCTGCATCTTTGCCTACTGTTTTGCAACAAAACAATGCTAATGAAAGTCTAAACTGCAATGTTTTTCTTGTACATCCATGGACAGCATTACTGAGGGTAAGAAGCTGGTCTATGTTAGAAATCATAAAAAAATCCATACCTTTCTTCCTTTTACATCTCATATGGAAATTCTACAAGCTCATCTGTGTAATCTTTCAGTAATTAAAGCATAATATATAACTGCATGTTTCAAAGTAATTGATAGCAAAAATATATTCTACCTAGAATATGATGTACTGGGAGTGATGATGTTACATTTAAAGAATAATAGTCTTTTCTCTTCATCATATTAGGAAAGACAACCCTCTCAGAACTGAAAAGGGAGTTTGTCTCAGTGCCAAGGTGAAAAGAAATTAAATAAATCATGTTGAACTAGAGAGCATAAAGCATAATATTGCTTTAAGTCTTAATTCCTACAGTTTTCTATTGCACATAGACATCAAAATAACCTTCATTTGAAATATCAAAAATGGAAAAAAAAATTGCCTGATTCAATTTTAAAATAAAGCCACTACTGTGGCAAGATAATATAAAGGCCTATGGTATATGTAAATAAACATCTACCATTTCTGAGAAGTCAACTTATAGATACTTATAGAAAGTGCAACTGCACTTTCTAGGTGATGATGAATGAAACAGCAAACCCTCTGCCACAAATGAACACTAAATTGCCAAAATGTTGGTTTTGGGATAGAAAAATGTTTTGGAAAAAAAATGGAGAAAAGCGTATGAGTGAGAAGGGGTTTTTTTCCTAGTAAATTAATTAGTAATAAAAATTAGGTTATAAATTGCTTTTTGCAGAATTTAATGGTTGTAATTGAGAAAGAGCGTGGCTTTTTTTTAATCTCTAAAAAAAACCCCAACCAAACTTGTAGAAAGGAATTTTAAAAAAAAATCACTCACATCTGTTTATTTATTTTTATCTTATGCTCTAAACTCCATTATACATTGAAGTTGATATTCACCCATCTGCTTTAACATGAATGATTCACTTCTTTCTAACACTTGTATGCAAATGGAAACACATAAGTTGCTAAGCATATTGGCAATTAAAGCACTATATTATATGCCGTTAAAACTATTTTGAACTTCTGCTATTGAGTCTTCTAGAAATGTGCATCATTTATCAAGTAAAGTTTTAAAAATCGATAGAACAGATCAGACAAAATAACTCTCTAAAGTGTATGTTGGTCTGATGCAATAGGTAGACAAAATTGCAAAATTAAATTAGTCTTAGAAACAGAAAATCAACTTCTACCATCACATTCCTACCTATGAACACAAGTAATACTTTATAACCTCACATGATTTTTAAGCAGAACTATTAAGAAGCCATTTCACCATTTTCTTCGAGGTTGTTTATAAATTAATTCCCACTTTAATCCCTTAATCACTGGCCTTTGGTGTTGTCGTGATAAAAAAAGATCAAGTCAAGCCGTGGATCTGACAATTACTGACTCTGGAAGAGCTTTGATTTAAAATATTTTAGTATCAAATACCAGGCACCTTGTTTGAATGAGAACAGGTTTTAAACTGTTTGTTTTCTAATGCTAAAGCAGGAAGCTGATTAATAAAGTGGTTATCTTAGCATATTATGACTTGGTGTTTAGAAGTTAAAGTAATGTAGATATGAGTTCTATACTTTATTTTCACAATTAGCTATGCTTTATTTCCACAATTATGTGGGCAAGTATGTTTTCTAACAGTTTAGTATTTGAGCAGTTTTAAATACATTGAACATTTTAATTTTTTGTCTTGGATATGCAGAAAAGCAGGTATCTCTTTACGCTCACTGCTTAGGTGTTTAGAGTTTTTAATAAATTCATAGCTAAAGACCACATGCTCTGAAAAAACATACAGAGATAATGCTCTAGAAAAGTCCAGAATTAATAGCTGGTTAAAGAAGGCTCATTTCCACTGAAGGATGAGGGTTTGCTTGATTTGGGGAGTTTTTTTGTTTGTGTGGGTTTTTTATGTCTTTTGGATTTTTTTGTGGTTGGTTGTTTTTAGGTTATTGTTCTGTTTCCTTTATTCTTTTTTTCTTTTTACTTAACGATGCCCCAGCTTCCCTTAATCTAAATTCTTCCATCGAAAAGCTGGTCAAATAAAGCAATTTTTTTCAGTTTTGCAGTGTGAATTTTGGGGGAAATACAGGCATGTGATATGTATGTTCATAAATCTGTTCATAAATCGGTGCAAGTTCATAAGTGATTCTCAGCAAAGAAATGCTGAAGTACTGTCTGGTTTAGATCAAAGGTAATATAAATTCATTGAACTAAAAACTGAACAATTAATTTTTTGATTGTTTCAATAGTTTCAATAAAATAGATTTTCTTTCCCACTTTGTATAACTTCTATTGTATTACAGACAAGTTTTCTATCCTATAATAAGTTCTAATATGACAATTTTGACCGGTGTATATTTAAAACTTTAAGATGATTCCTGAACTGTAATTTGACTACTGTGGTGCAACCAGATTAATTATAGTTTTATCTGCTATTACATTAGTTCGTAATTAATTTGGAAAAGAGAACACAATACTGAACAATATCAGTGTAAAATGGCTTTTACAGATAAAGTAGTTTACTCTCAGATTCTAAAATGTTGTTTATTAAATATTGTTTTAAAAATTCCCATTGCAATTTTAGTTTTAAAACTTAGACTGCTTTGACTTGAAGTGTTTTCCTTCAATCAGTCACATAGAGCTGTGTAATCTGAAACAAGAAGAAAAAGAAGTAAAAGGGCAGAAAAATCCTGACTAGTAGAAGTGGACTAGGCAAAGAAAGAATCAAAAATGAAGCTTCATATATGTGAGTGACAAGTGAGGGAAACTTAAATAGCACTATACTATATATCTTCAATTTTAAAATATTGCAGCTTAAAAAAAATAAAAATCTTATTAACTTATGCCAAGGAGTTGCTACTGAAAGGTATTACAGCACTGAGAACAGAAATTCTTGTTGTAAATACCATACAAGTGCCATTAATTATATACAAAGAAGGAAGTTTTCCAATATATTTAAGCACGATATGAAGCTGAAATTTCAGTTTGACAGTCTGGAACCAATGGAGGTAACAGCTTACTCACAAGAGATTATGTTCTGGCTGGCATCATGACACTTAAAGGTAGAACAATGGAAAACAAGAATTCCAGAATTAAATCTCGTCAAAGCAATTAGAATTCCCTATTAAAAGGATGTGATCTTGTCCAAACTGAAAGATAAAGGAAGGAGATACTGAAGAGGTGTTTTGAAAACAATCCCAAGTAACAGAAAGAACACAGAAGAGAGATATGGGGAGATATGTCATACGCTGTTGAAGCAGAACTGAAAATTCAAATCAATAGGCAACATTCAGAACTCTTCTTACTGGGCCAACCATCATGAGCTGAGCTTTGGTGAAGTATCTGGAGAAAACACAAATTAGGAAGACTATAATTTAAAATAATTTACAAGTCTTGCTATTTTTTTTCTACAATGGAAAAGAAATGTAGGGGTAAAAAAAGGATTAGGTTAACTTCCCTTAAATCTAACACATCATCACATAACTTGGAATTAAAACATAGATATCAAGGAAAACTTTTCTGAGTCTACATGCCTCAGAATTTTCTACAAAGACCTACCTCTAAAGTTTTCTAGGAAAATAGTATTAATTTTGTTAATTTCAGCTTTACAGAGATAGACATACATGTCTGCATTTTTTGTATCTATTTGTGAGTACAAAACACTGGGAAACAGTTCAGTCATAAAAAAAAAAGTTATTTAACCTCAGACTAAATAATTTCATACAGAAAAAGGCTGCAGAAATATGTGTTTTTCAGCAGAAATTGTAAAGTAGAGATTCCATTTGATATCAGGTGAACATGAAAACTTTTAAAAAAATGCCTAACTAACTTTTCAATACAAGTTTTAAAAGTTACTTCAAGTGGGGCTTTGGAACTGCAAATCCTACACTGCTTCTAGTTGAGCTTTTATTATCTCAGTAGCATATTTGCCTTGTTGACTTTCGAAGGCAGAAGTTTTTAATAATATAAAAGTTCTTATTGAGCTTGTTAAGTACTAAGCCATTTAGCAGTTATGCACCTCATCTTCATTATATCCTAATAGCAAATGCATTGACACAAAATAGCCACTTTTGACTGAACTTAATACTGATCTTTTTGATTGAGCTTTTAATTAAATGAAACTTAATTTGATGAGTACCGTGCTGCTCTGTGGGGTACTTGTACATAGGTAGTTATGTAAGAGTGATCTGTTTTTTTAATATTGAATTTTATTAGATTAGGCCTGTATTTCATTCCTAGTAATGAATCAGTACAGACAGTAGAATATATGAGCTATATCTGAACACACATCTGAAGCAGCAGAAATTGGCTTAATTGGTGTGCTACAGAAAGTAGGAATCTTTTTTCTTTAATGTACACCTGTATGTTAGGTGTTTTATTTTTTTATATAAGCTTTATATAAAAGCTTATATATATAAGCTACTTTTATGTTGTGTCTGCAATAGTTACTTTTTATTTCAGTGTAAAACAACTTGGTTCACTCTGAAAGTTACCTATTCTTAAGCACTAATTTAATAGTTATAGCAGCTCTACTCATTCCTACAATTTGGGAAAAAGCATAGGTTTACGTTCATGTCCTTTTCAAGAAAGCCCTTAGATTTTTGTTTAAATTTAGATGTGCACATAACCCTCATTTATATCAGTAAGACCTGATCTATGTTTTAGTTTCTGAATGGGAATGACTTCCTAAATTGCTACCTCTAATTCCCAAGAATTCCCCGCTCTGATTATTGAAGTTAGAGGCAGAAGAAAGAAACATCTTCTTTTACTTGAAGAAAAGAAATTCTAGAATTAAAAAGTTTTCATTTTATTATATTGACCATTTACAGAATTTTACTGTCTTTTCAGTGGTGCCTGGTGACAGGACAAGAGGCATCAGGGCACAAAACACACAGGAGTTTTGTCTGAACGTCAGGAAACATTCTTACTGTGAAGGTGATTGAGTATCGATGCAAATTCCTCACAGAGGTTGTGGAGTCTCCATCTTTGGAGATACTGAGAAACTCTCTGGGCATTGCTCTGTGCTCTTGGTGGCCCTACTTGAGCAGAGGGATTGGACTAGATGACCTTCAATGATCCCTTCCAACTTGCACTATTCTATGATCCTATGAAATGTTATGTTTTGGAGAAAAAAACCCACTTCTATTGGTGAATTAGACTCATTTAGATGTGCTGTTCTTGCTCTAAGTCATATAAAGAAAGTGAAAAAACCCAGAAAAATATAAAACATGCATTATAAAACATGTGCTTTTACAGAAAATAGAACAGACATACAAAATATGTTACAAGTCAATATGACATTATTCTTCTAATATGGTCCCCATGTGACAAAAATACAGCCACAGACATTATGAGAAGAAATAAGAAAATAAAAACTAGAGTTAATTATATTCATCTGCAACAGGACTTTGGGAAACTGTAAAACATTGGGGACACTCTCTTATAGGGTCTCTTTTCCAGTTTTATTAAAAGGTTTAGTAAAAAGCCTACAATTTTCATAATTTTTGAGATATAGATTGGACTTAAGAGTAGAGAAGGGAAATGACAAAAATTAACATTTTGAGATCTAAAGCCAAACATAAACTGACTTTCCTTCTTCAACCTTTTCAATGATTATTTGGTTTTTTTTAACCTGAAGATCTCTTCTGCAAAAGTGCTTGCAACACTATTTCTAGTCAGAAGTAGAAAGTAAATGAACACTGTAAATACAGTGAAACATATAATGCAAAATTAAAATTTTAAAAACTGGAAGAAAAACTCCAGATGTTTGAAGTATTTTAATTTTAAGTTATTTGGATAGATTGATCTTAGTTCTGCAGCTGTGTGTATTTATGATTGTATCTTTATAGAAAAGTATCAACAATGTATTCTTGCTCTTTATCCCAAATTCTCTCAAGCAGAAGATATTATTCCATTGCAGCACAGTGCTTTAAATCTCTAAGTGACTATGATCAATCATTAAATATTAAGTGAAAAAATATGAGGATAATTGTATACTTCCTGCACAAATAGCAATGGTGTACCACCGACCAAATCACTGAGGGCTGTGAAAAAGTGTATCCTGAAAGAAAGTCATTGATTTTAAATGGGAGGAGAAATAATGATGAGAATATATCAGTAAGACATCTGCAGGATAGTGAAATCTAAAATAACATGTTTAATGATCAAAGTAGAAGTCAATATATCACATTATTAAAGAAATTACTAGATATAAACAAAAATATACACAGTAGCCCAGAATTGCCCTAATCTTCAAAATACCCACTTTCTAATACATAATTCCTTGTTTTCCTTTTCTAATTTCTTACTGTTTCCTCACTTTTAATTTCTTTCATTTTTTACTAAATATTTTCTCCTTTCTTCACTTCATTCTTCATGGTATTTATAAAAGATTTTTTTTTGATTGTTTAAAACTTTCTCAGTCATATTCAAGTAAAAAGCTCTCTAGAATGCTTTGCACTCAAATTCATTCTTTTAGGGGTGTTATGACTCCCTGAAGGAATTACCAGCACATTTCGCAGTAAATAGAGGCAAAATTGTCATAAATTTTTGTGAGCTCACTCCTTCTCTGTTCCAATTATTGCTTGCTCTTATGGAGAATGTGACTGCTGTTAAAGTCTTAACTTTTACAGATGAGTCTCGAACAATATTATTTTTCCTAGGACCTTCCTATATGAAAAGGAAGAACAGCTTTCAGTATAACAATAAGTGAAGAATCAAAGCAGCATCCCTCTTCAAAGTTTGACAGCATAAAAAATATTTGTTCCCAAACTTCATGAAAATAAAACATACAAATAAACCCAAAACCTTCTATCTTTCAAGATACCTAAACTTCTAAAAGCGTTACATTAACAAGGTGTTCATGAGCTTCCTACAAGAGAAAAAATCTGCTATAATTAAAATTTTAGCAAGCAAACAAACAAAACCAAGTAAATTGAGGAAAATCTCGGAAAATCTTCTGAACTTGACAGCTAAGTGATACACAAACTGGAGTAGAATCACCTGCATAATACAACAAATGAAAACACATATAAACCATTTTAATACGTGTATCTAATAGTGATTCACTCTTGAAATAATATGTGTTCACATGTCCTGATTCGTCATTTTCATGTGTCTTTGTATAGGTATACATAGCCTATTAAAGAATACTAGCATTCTTTCATTGCAGAGGAGTAGAAGATTGGAACTCTGCAGCATCTAGTAGATAGTCTAGCAACATCTGCTTTTTATTCTTTTTTGTTCATTATACCATTTCTAGTTTTCTTCTTGAGAGTAATGCTTGTGTATTTTATCCATTAGCACTCACCCTTTGCTCCTCAGCTAAGATTTCCGAGAGTTCAACAGGCTCTTCAATATGTTTTACCACTATTCTTCTCTCCTTCAAATTCTCCTTTTGTTACTGTCCTGTTTTCTTTTATTTTCACTCTTCTTTCAAGTAGATTTTTTTCCCATGCTTCTCTATTAGCTCTTTTCTTATCAAAGGCTTTTTTTTCCCCCTGTCTGCTGAAAAATTTATTATTCTTGACAAGCTTAAATACTTGTCAGTAAGTACAGGCATCTTTCTATTTTACTACTTGACCTGTCGCTGCAGGCTTATCTCCAGACTGGTTCAAATTGTCCCATTGTCGTGTATGGTTTCTTCTGTCAAGAGAGAGGAAAAATTATAACTTGTTCTGCATGCCACTTGTCACATATCCTGTATGGAAATAACAGAATTATTTAACAAAATTTCTTTATAAGAAGATCTAATAAGAACCTAATTTTTCTACAATTCAGTCAAGTGCAGGAAATAGTTTGATAACCATTCAAGTTTAGATGATAGATTTAAATGCACTGAAGCAAACCTTTGAATCCATTGATTATATGAAACTTTTCTTCAGAAGAGTGTTGTACTGAAGGCCAACAGTTTTCAAAAAAGCAGAAAACATTCAGTCAAAGTATAGTAAATACGTGAGAATTCTTCTCTAACTTTAGGTTAGACTTTCAATCAGTTCATCAGTATTTTCTGATCATGGCAAACAAATACTATACTGAGAAAGTGTGTGTTGTGGTTTAGTCCCAGCTGACAACTAAGTACTGCCATGCAGCCATTCACTCACTCCCCACTCCCCCTCCTCCTGAGGATGGGATGAGGAGAAGGATCAGAAAAATTAAAATTCCTGAGTTGACATAAGAACAGGTTAATAATTGAAACAAAATAAAATACTATAATAAAACTAAAACTACTAAAACTAATAATACAAATTCCAATACTAATAATTATGATGAAAAGGAGAGACAGAGAGGAATGAAACTCAGGGGATGCACAGTACAATTCCTTACCATCAACTGATCAATGCCCAGACCACTCCCAACCAGGAATTGGTGGCTCCTGACTGTGGTGTGCATTTTCCCCCATCCTCCTCAAGCCTGCTGCATGATCTCAGGAGCTCCTGAAAAGCCTTGACTGAACCAACTGAACAGTGAAGCACCTCTTTACTGTACCAGTTGGGTGATGAAGCATCCCTTGACTGTACCAGGAATTCTTGCATGGTAAAGATAAGAACGATTCAGACTGGAAAAGAAACATCATTTACTCAGCCAAGGTGGGGAAAGAAGGATAAGCACTTATCCTTGTTAACCTTGGTAAATCATTAACCTGAATCATAGCCTCAGTGAAACACCACCATTGTCCAGTGGACTTTTTGGAAAAAGAATCTAGTAGTTATCAACATGGGCTATTGCCAGTATGGAAACTTCTAAAGTAAATCATCTTGTGACCCTATAAGCAGTAGTCCCAAGTGAAGCCCATGCAGATTTCCTGGAATGTAGTGGGCTGTGCCAGCACCTTCTTAATTTGCAGCTTAATGACATCCATAATATAAGGCACCAACCACAGTGCTTTGCTTCAGCTTGAATATATAAAGAATTGAGAGTACTGCAAGTAGGAGTTTAGAAGTTCTGAAAAAGAAAGGACTAATGAAAATGCCGTTGGGACACAGAACCACCTTCCAAATATAACGGAAACTGTGTCACCACTCAGCCAAATAAAAAGTATTTTGAGTAAGTATTCAAAGTCTAGATGATGGCATCAGCCATATTGAGTTAAATATTGGAATATATTGAGTAGCATGTATTACGGATGACTTTTAAGCTTCTTTTTCAATTGGCTCAAACGGTATTAATTTCTTGTCACAGTTGGTAGCTGTTGCGCCTGACAGAGAGTAGCATTAGGATATTAATCTGCCATGTAGGACAAAGTAGTAGCTTAATTAAAAGAACAAACCTGTTCTTTGAGCATAAAGAAACTGCCAATCAATCACTGTCAAAGTTGTGATGGTGATGAGAACCTTTGAGAGGGACAGAATTTTACCTCCAGCAACAGCAAGAACCAACTGTTGGGAGACAAATTTATTTGAATCGGTCAATCAGGAATTAGATATTCTCTACCCAATCCCATAACCAAGAGAATCCAGAGTGGAGAGAGAGAGAACCAAGAGACATCCTAAGGACTCCACAGGCCGTGGTGCCCTGCACGGCTCAAAAAAATATGGCCATTCACTCAATTTTCTTCCTGAATCATGTTGATTTCCAGAACAATGACTTCTGGAAGTGTTCAAGACGCGTCTGGATGTGTACCTTGGGGATATGGTCTAGGGGTAAGTATGTTAGGTTGACAGTTGCACTAGGTGATCTTGAAAGTCTCTTCCAGCCTTGATGATTCTGTGTTTCTGTGTTTCTGTGACTTTTTCTTGCAGGAAAATCAATTCATAAAACTGCAGACTTCTGTAATTAGTGTTTTGGTGTCTGAGTCCATTTAGCCTTGGTCTTAAATATTGACACCACTTTGAAGGGATGTAAAAATGTCCTTATTTTCAAGTCTAATTTATAAAAATAAACAACCAATAATGCAATTTACTAAAAGATACTACTTGTAACCTTACTCCAGAGAAAACCACTCCATCCTTTTGAGGTAGATTGGTCTCCTGTTATTGATGCTCATTCCTGGAAATCTCCTCCTAATACATATGAAAAACCACTTCTCCTTCTTTTTCCAAACTTCTAAGCTAATTCTTTAGACGTTTCATGCACACACAGAATAAAAGAAGAAGACAGGGAAATGTGAACTACAGGCCTCAAAAATCCAGATCAGAACCTAGACCCTTATCCATAACCAAGATACTTATTTGTGTATTTCTAAAGCAGCTGAAGTCTAACAAATTTCTAACAGGAAACATGGCCCATGAGAAGCTGGTCTAACTCTCTCCTGTTCTGTATGCATCTATTTTCTTTATTTTCTTTCAGAAACTCCTGAAGGTCATTAGACCACCTGTTTACAAAAAACTTTTCCTAGGTGAACTATTTTCCCTACTTAGTGCACAGCAGTGCTTTAACAACCAGTGCTTTAAGCAATTTCAACAGAAAGTAACTGATTTGAGCTTATTTCTAGATTCACCACTGATAAGAGAAGTAAACTTGCAAATTTACCAGAAGGAGGTACAATTAACAGGGTAGTAAAAATCTCTGCCTGCAGACAAAAAAAAAGAGGAAAATTTAGTACAAAATAGAAAAGTTTCAAGATTTTTTGGCTTCATGTGTTAAAGGAAGGTTTTGTTTTTTTAAGAAAACCAACAATACAGGCAGCTATAGAGAGAATCAATCATTTGATTATTTTTTTTTATTAATAATGTATTTCAGGATAAAACCTAAAATTTGTGTCAAAAACATGTCTGTCATTTAAGTATTACATGCAAGAAAGGCAGTGAAATACAAGAAACTCCAGGAGGCTAGCAGATCAATGATGTGCATAGTAATTATGCTGAAGTGTTTTTCAAAACACTCCAAGCAGCTTTGTATTCATGCTAGGCAGAGAAACTGAACCAGGTAAACAAATCAGCCAATTCACCGTATCCTTGATCAGACAAAACCCTTTGAAGATTGAAAAGTGACTACTGTACCATTTTCTTAATAATCATTTATTAGAGAGCAACATTGGCCTGCTCCTCTGCATGTCTCCTAGAATAAATACCACAATCAGATGTGGTAGGATGAATTTATACACTTTTGATGTTATACACTGTTTTCATCTTCCCGTTAGAATGTCAGAAATTAATCAGTAGGGAGGACTATAGTTTACTATGTGGAATAGAATCAAAAATAAACTGCTCCACTCAGAGAGTTTTGTGGTCAAATATTCCTAACAAGTGAAGCACGATTATGTGAGAAAACAGCAAGTTCTATTAGACTGATTTTCTGCTCATCCTTCCGGATTTCTGCTTTTCTTTCCCGTGACAATTCATCCAAGATAACTTCAAATTAATTTTGAAGCAAAAGGCCTCTCACACTTTGCTTCTTTATAGTTTTTTTCCTTGATCTTCTTCAACTGATGTTTTCAGATGAAGCCTCCAAAATTGTTCCAAGAACATTCTCCATTCTCTACATTCTCCCTTCAAACAAACAAACAAACAAACAAACAAACAAACAAACTCACTCCCCAAAAAAAACCAAACCAACCAAACAAAAAATTAAGATCACTATCATTTGCTAGCTACTAAGAAGTAATAACTGTACCATAACTGGAGAGAGTGTATCTGCTCTGTAACACATTAGCACTATGCTGTGTAGATGACAGTTATGCAACTGATTGCTTTGCTTGGATTTAGCAAGCAAATACAAATAAAACCAAATAGGAAAGTAAAATGTTTGGATATACTACTGAGATCCCGACTGATAAGATGAACTATCAGAATTCAAAATACTTTCTACAATCACCTTCTAAATTCTAAGAGAATTTCTATTAGGTACCTGAATTTTCCCCATCTTCCCTCTCTTCTCACTCCAAAAAACCAAAACCAAAACCCAAACCACCATCACCACTACCATCACCACCAAAAACCAAACCCACAAAAAACCAAAAGCAACAACAACAATATAACTTCAAAACTTGGGGAAGACCCACTTTATGTCATGATGTACAAGCACAAGTGTTGTTTCCCGATAGATGGGATGCACACATTGTGAGAATTTTGATCTCAAACTGTTTTATGCATTGAAATAATACACCTTATGTAAAGCAATTAACAAATCTCAGTTTGACATTAATCAGAAAAGTAGTATAACTTTCTACTCAATTAATGGATGTGTAGAATCACATCTTTTTAATATCTTGGTGTAATGTAACTTTTACTGTAAAAAAAAATCTACTCTCAAAAATCAGTCTGCTTTATAATACAAAATGTATTTCAGATTGGCTCATCTTTTAGCATGGGTTTTTCTTGTAAGTTTACTACCACCATGAAAATATGTGTTCCATCCTCAGAGCTAATATTCATTTATATCACATAAACAGAATTTGCATACAGGAAAATATGTATTGAGGTATTTCACAATTTTTTGTATACACAGTTCCTTACCAAATACGTTGCATTTTCCTTAAGCATCCTAATCAGAAATAATTTTTGTATATCAAAACTCTGAAACAGAAACTTCTTTCTAATCTTAAGCACTAGATATCATGTTCTGAGCTTTCAGTCCTGACAGTACACTTTATTTAGCCAATGCAGAAACTTAAACTGTATTTTAATTCTATTCAGCAATAGATAAATACAGGTCTTGTTTGATTTTATCTTCAATGTTACATAGTCATATAAACATTGGTGAAATTAATAAATTAGCAAGTGAAAGTATCATCATTTTTCTCCTACATTACACTCTTGTGTATATGTTTAAGCAATTATAAAGATACTGGGCTGTGATGAATATGGTTGTTAGTCTTTAAAATCAATATTTTTATCAAATTAATCTGTAATAATCACTTCTGAGGATATGGAAGTCATCTCAGCTACCCAAGACATGTTTAATAGGAGGTAGCAAACCACCTATAATTAAGGTAAAGGTCAACTCTGTATAAATCTAAATTCTTTTTAGCCTCTGCAATGAGAAATAAAGTACAGAAAACATAGTGAAAGTTTCAACTCCAAGACGTCATAACAGATTAATGTATGATAGGTATTGAAGGGTTCGCTGATGAGTTCATGATAAGAAATTTCAACAGCATACAAAGAACAGTGCATAGGCCTTGGGTAGAGCCTAGGGGCAGGTGGATACATTCATTTCAAGACTGTGACACTTCATAATAGCTGGGGACAATTTAGGAGAAAAAGATTTTCAGTCAGTCAATAATGAGGCTTCATGTCTTTGTACTACATTTAGTATTTTTTAACACACAGACATCTGTGCTTGCAATATGCACTGATTAATCGGTGACTCTTGAGATTTAAACTGCCATTCTCAGATTTGCCTTTTTAATATGAAATCAACCTAAAAAGAACATGTCCCTTAAACTGAAAAAAAAAAAAAAACAACCAAAATTAAAATGCACTCCATTTCATACTGCTGCAGGGAATAAAATAAAGCCCCATGAACATTTTCTAAAGAGGACAATGTGATGAAACTGCCTATGAGAAGTTCATGAAGTGGATCCACAAAGACAAATTCCTTATTCTGAACAACTTCTCTTTCAATTGTATTGAATCTTAATCTCTGCTGAAACTTGTCTTGAAGAACACACTTTCAAATAGAGACTGGCTTACTGCAACATTCATGTAATATTTACATAGTACAAACTATTTTATCTCTGTCATTTAGCATTGTTCTTGAGGTTAATCCATCTGTGGTGCATATAAACACCTCTCTTTTTCTACAAGCACCTGGAAGTTTAAGTAAAAGGATTCAAAATAGCCAAGCAGTGAAAATGGACATATAATTCTGAGCTTTTCATTTTCTCCAGTGACTGCTTAACTTCAAATTAAAAGTCAAACCCTAAAGTAACTGTCAGAAACCCCTACATATCTTGATCACACCAGTACAGGCATCTTCCCTCTAACTCTATGATCTTTTCCATGAAAGCAGAGTTGCAACAAGAGGAATCAGATATCTAGCAAGCAAGACTAAAACAATACCTTGTGCAGTAGACATACAAATTGAGAGACTTAGTGCAAAGGAATTATTTAAACTAGATCTTATGTTTCCTGGCAAAGCCTAATCACTGACCTACCAGATTAAGATGACATTTATTATTGCCTTAAATCCTGGGGTTTTTAAGGGAAAAGCTCTCTGAAAGGTTACAGGTCTCAAATCAATGCAAGTACCCAAAGAGTGGACTTGTGTAGATGTTTCCTGACAGCCTCAGAGAAAGAATCTTTTTCAAATATATTCCTCTTCAACATTTATAGCAAGGCAGTAAACTTGCAGTCTCTGTTATGTCCACAGAGTCTAGGCACCGCACTCAGAACTTCTAATTCCACTTCCTAATGCTCATCTATTTGAAACTAGCCTGTACACAACTGGCACAGAAGAAGGCCTAGTACTCAATGCCAAGCTATTATCTGTTATATTGCTCTTCCTCCTACTTAAGATTTTTGTTTGATCAACTTTGTTATGGAAAGACTAGAAAGTCAAGTTTTAGGTGCAAGATTCCTTTAATATACACTGTCATCATAAAAGTAGGCAAAATTACCATTTAGGAAAGATTCTTACTAAGTATAAATGCCTTTTCCACAAGTTTTCCACAGAATCAGTGTTTAAACTGAATTTATCATGTTTCGTTTTGTATGTCAATAGATATACAGCTACATTAGTACACTCCTGAACTTCCTAAATACCTCACTGTGCTTCCCATTCATTTGTAAAATCTGTAACTTGCATCAGAATCTAGGAGGCTGAGCTCTGACAACATTTCACCATTAGAAAGGCAAAGTCTATTGTAGTCCATACACAAGTGTTCAAACCTGAAGAACATTTATGACTCAATTTCTGTACAGAAATATCCTCTAATTATGCAATTCATGGGAATCAATCCAGTGGCTAAACATATGTAAACAAGCTAGTCCATCAGTGCTGCAAAACTACTTGTGCAACCTTATCAATAACCTGCCTGCCAACACTGCTTCCAGGAATTTCTTTTGCAGTGTGCCAACAGATGTAAAACCAGAGAGGCAAGATTGTTTTCTCTTTACTTAGGAGAAAAACTCCATGAAGTGAAAAATGAAAAGGTTATTCACTTCCAAACCCTTCATTAAAAGAACAGACCCAAAGGTCTCTGATGATGAATAGCTCATTATTTGATCTCATTACCCTGGCATGTACATCCATGAAGTGACTGGAAACTAAGAAGTTGCAGCCTACAAGCTTTACCGAGTGTCTGCTGGAGATTGCCATACTTTCCAGTACATCGACACAGTTGAGAGTCTGTAAAAAGGTAGTGTGAAAAATAATTGAGAAAAAACCCACAAAAAACTAATTTCTTAAAAAGACAGCAGGAACCTTTGCTGTCAAAGGAGATTCTTTCCTTATTGAGCCAAAATAACACTTTAGGGCTGGGCTCTGTGTGATATGCGTACTGTGCATGTTCATTAGTTGAGAAGGTGTTAGTGCAGTAAAAATGGCCTCCCATGTAAACAGGCTCAGGACATAAACAAACATGATAGAAGTGTAAAGATAATGTGTGAAGGTGTAAAGCAAGCTTGACTGTATAGCACATTCCAGAACACAGTCAAGTTGTAAATGTCTGTGTTTTAATTTCATATGGTCAGTATATATTTAGGAATACCTATTAACACTCAGACAGCTAAAACCAAATAACATTCATTCTTCAGTTCTGTTTTGAAATATTATGTAAGGACAATTCCTCTACCTTTTTTATAATTTTCTTTATTTTCTTTTTCTTTTCTGAATGTCAAGGGATTCTCTCATTTCTGTTCTCTTCTGCACATGAATTTTACTCTTAAGCTTCTCCTGTAAGTTGTTATCCCCTTTGATACTTCTCAAACCAAAAACACAGTAGTACAAGATCCTTGACCCTGTAAATTTTCACTCCAGAACCTGTGGAGAGAATCGGTCCCTCCTAAACTTACCTTCAGACATGTCAAAGGGATCCTTATATTTAGTCAGGCCTTAAGAAAAAATAGGAAAATTAAAAGTATATCTGTTACTTCACATGAACTGTAGCATTCAGATTCTTTTACATGTTAAGCCAGTAAACAGTGACATCAATATTATGAGGAAATAGTTTATATATCTGAAAGGAAAATAATTAATTAAATGTTCATTTTATTAGACTAAGAAAACAGAACAAATGTGGGTATTTCGAGATTGCAATGCATGCACATAGCCAATGACAAAATAATATGCAAGATTCAGAAAAAAGATAATTATGACTACTGCACTTTCATATGACAGCAAATAGCAAACGTTTCCTGTTTAATACTTCTTGAGGTGTAGTAAAACGTTCTGATGATAACGGCTGATATTTTTTTCTACTTCTGGCAAAATGGCACTGATTTTTTGCACATACAGAAAATTGTTGTGTCACAAATATAGAATTATACTGTCAGTTATAAAGTGGTCTATTTTCTAAAGATATAAAAATTTGGTAATTATCACTAAATGCCTATTCATTACATGAAAAAGGTTTTTTCATTATAGGTTAAAAATGAAAAAATAAAATTGCCATTACTTACACTTTAGAGTTACCAAGCTCTTTATTAACAAATGGCTTTACAACTCTTTATTAACAAATGGCTTTACAACAACAAAACAAAATAATCCCTGAAACATTGCCATTGCAGCCCACATTTGAGTCACAATCCACATCAGAACCTGGCTATACTGAAACAAAGCTAGTTCTACTCCTCTCTGTCTCCACAGCTCATTCAGAGTGCTTCCTTGTCTTTTCATATCCCAATCACTTTGCCCATGCTTTGGAGAGTGGAACACTATTGAATTTGACATTGCTGCAGGCCCCCTTAACAAAGCAGAACATCAGCAAGAAAAAGATTTTGTCTTGGTCTGCGAATTGAATATATTCCTACAGGCTTGATTCCGAAGTGAAATTATCATGTTTAACTCACTCCCTCCACCAACTAAAACGTAAGAGCTATTTCGAGTAGCTGGAGGGCCAGCTGAGAGCTCCACTTGGAAAGCACCAGAGTATGCATGCATACTCAAAACTGTGTCAGGATTGCTAACAATATAAACATGAGTTTTAATAATGAAAATACAGTCCTCAGGAAAGATTACAGTGCTTGCTTTCATGGGAGAAGAGTCCCAAATATCAGCTTGTACAGAAATGCAGTCTGACTCTATGAATAAAAGTATTTTCATTGCTTCAACAGAAAAGGTAGTCTGGAGTACATACATTTAAAAGATCAACTGCCGTTGGATGTCTTTTACTAGCACATCCATCCCTTTATTATCATCAAAGAATAATCTAGAAAAATGTTATCTGCCTTGGATTTGCTTGCTACCTGTTCTCTGCCCCCCCTTTTTTTTTTTATGTAGCACAACAGAACTATTCATTTCTTCAGCAAGCTTTTTATGTGTCTTACAAAACATTTGTGAATTTACTTTGAGATTTTTCTGAAGAAAATGTTGGTGCTACACCATTTTACTGAATGACGTCTAAGACCAGACATGCTAAAACCAAGAGATAAGCAATGTACAGATTTTTGCAGGCAAAAGGGTCTTATCTTAAGGAATTTTGTTTTGTTTAATTACTGCCGGTTAACACAAAAATTCTGATAATCCATTCAGACATTAAGGAAAAAAAATTAAACTGTTCAGCAAATAATTAAAGAAACACTTTTCCTACCCTTTGCCCAGGTTCAGCTTCAGGCAAGCATCTCTGTTCTCCCCTTCTGAGTCTCAACATCTCTTCCATCTCCTCCCAGATCGTTCAGTGAGGTGTTGGGCGGTGGAGCCTGAGGGCCAGAGCATAATGGCTTCTGCATGCTGCTCCTTGTGTCTCACTCCTTTCTCTGTGTTGCAGCAAGGGTAGCCCTCAGTTGCAGCCCTCCCAGAGTGCCCTTGCCCCAAATAATGCTGTCCGTGGTCCCCAATCCCTCGGAGCAGCACCTCCTCTGTCATCAAGTATGTCCTCCCAGAGCATGTCACCAGATTTTGCCTGCAGTAACGTCCCTTCTGCCCCTTTTCCATCTTCTCCCACCCTCCCAAATGTTTCTGTCTCTCACACAGGCCTGCTCAGAGAGGCAGCATGCCCTGGCTGTGGCTTTGGCAGGCAGCAGGGAGCTCATAACCACGGTGACCCCCAGGTGCGATGATGCTGGATGTATGCAGCACACACAGGAACCCGAAGACCCATTTTTCCAGTTACTTCACACAATACAGGAATCTGAACTAGAAGATTGACTACATCATCACTGAAATGAGGACTATTACAACATGTAAATTTTAAATCTAAGTATTAAACCTCAACATATATATGCAGGAAAACCTGAGACAGACACTAGGTCCCAAGGTCAAAGATAATCCTATAAACTTTTTATTCACATCACAGCCTCAGAAAACTTTCTGAAAAACACATTTCCTCAAAATAAAATATCCATTGCAGAAAATATGTGTCATCTGAGTTGAGGCACTGGAGCATTGTAAGGAGTAATAAAACCCATAAAAATGAATTGCAACAAAATAACTGCTTTAAAATAATCTAATATGTATGATTTAATTTAGGAAAAATTCCCTCACCATTGGTTGTTAGGTGTTTGTGTGCTAGTGGTATAAGAGTACCGTGAAAACAGAAAAGTACAAAAATTACAGCAGGCAGCTAGAAAAGATTATAGAACACCATATGTTTTCCTTTTTCACCCTTGTAATAATCTTGCTCTGTTGAATTCAGAGTTTCTGAACTTTCCAGAGTCCAGCAAGAAATTCAGCAAGTGCTCTTCATGCAGAATAAGAAGTTAAAATTGTTCTTTCTTATGTTAGTCATATTCACACTTTCTGGCAGTCCCGATCCAGGAAACATTAGGGTTTCCGGAATTCCAGAAATTAGGTTTTCTTCCACTTTACTTTTTTTTTTTTTTAAACTATCTGTTTGTATAACTGGGGAGTTAGTATCAACTGGACAGAAAATGCAAACCACATCACATAGTCATATATAATATCTCTGTTTTGGTTTGGGTTTGGGTTTTTTGTTTGCATGTTTCTTTGCTTTGTTTGTTTGTTTGTTTGTTTTTTAATACTAGTGAGAATGGCTACAGCAGTGGAGAGCCATGTCTCATCTGTGGCACCTGCACACCTCCCACTACCACTTGTTTACAACACTTACGGACTTTGTAATCGCATAGCCCTAGCCCAGACTCCTTGATTTCGTCCATATTATAGCAAATTGGGGCGTTCACATGGGTTTTCTACCAACCTCTTGTTTTCCACCTTAAGTCTACTGCGAGGGTGTGAAGCCAGCAGCAGTTATGTAGCAAGGTTTGTCTATTGTTTGTTTGCCCTTCCTGTCCAGAACAGACTAAACCAGTCTGTTAGAGCTGGGCAGATGTCATCAGGGTCTGAGCTCTTTCACATCAACTTTTCCCTATGACAGCTTGTGTTCGTCTTTCTTCTCAAATTATAAAATGAAATAAGACAAATAATGATGATGTTTCATCATATTTTGCAATAATACATTATAGATCTGATAGATTTCCTCACCTGAATTTAGGATGCAGATGAAAGATTGAACTACAGTTAAACTAAGTTTTCTTCATAAACATTTGCAAGTACTGACTGAAATCAATAATGGAAGCATTTGCACAATTAAGTGGGAAGCAGGAAAGGTTTCAAATAGTAAGGTAATGTATGACTTTATAAACCCAGAGAACTGAAACTAATAAACAGATCCACAAATAAATATTGCATGATAAAAATATCCTGCAACATTATGATATGTTTACTAAAACAGCAAATATAAAATAGCAAGAATATGTCAAATAAAAGAAAATTATCAGATATTCTCAAGTTAAGATCCAAAATGACTCCTTTCCTGTACCACACAACTTAACTCTAAAGTGCTCAAATTTAAGAAACTTCAGTGAATTACCTTGATGCAGTATGTCATCTGATGCACAGCAACTGTCCTGGGTTGCAGTG